>JAAOAS010000329.1:0-107940 GCA_013396035.1 Fusarium pseudocircinatum
CGACGCCTTACCACTTGGCCAAGAGGGCTAGATGAGTTATTAAACGCTAACGTGCTAATTGAAATTATGTTTACTCGAAGACCCGACCTGTCGGTGATTGCGCGGCGTAAAACAGGGACAGAAGAACGGCCAGATAGCATGAACCAGGTATTCACACATTCGTAGCTTGGCTTCTCTTGCACAAGAAGGTAAACGAGTTCCGTATTGTATTCCGGCAACGATGGCCGGAGGGTCCCCACAAATCCGGGAACTGGGCTCCGTCTAGCACGGGGTGTCTTCTGGCCTTTCTGAATCAACCGCACTGTCGCTGTATGATCAGTGAGAATATGCATGATGATTTCTCGGTAAATGGATGGTATGACGCAAACCTGGAGTTCATGTTACAGTCTTAGCAACTCACAGGTGCATCATGATGATATCATGTTACAACGTGATGGTTTAAGAGACCACCGAAGCCATGTTGCGCAAGCTTGAGATATCAGAACAATCTCATCAGAGACTTGAATATACGGATATCTTCACAACTACTATAATGTCGCATGTCAACTTGCTCAAAGCCGCCCGTCCAGCATGGCGAGCCTCAACCGCAGTCCCCAAGGCCGCTATCAGACCCTTTTCGGTGTCTCGCAAGCTTGGGAATCCTCCGATTCTGTTGGAAGATAAAGACAAAGGCTTTGGGTTTATTCGTCACAACAGTCGTCCGCCAAAGCCGAGATCCGTTGGAGTCACTGAAATTCGGGGACCGTATTACTCTGTGATGGGGAAGCGATATCTGCAGGATGTCCTTGAGACGTGAGTTCGCCCATATCATGGAATGTATAGATACTGACATACACAGGATGGGCCATCATGTAGATGGCCTCAAGTTCGCTGGTGGCTCATTCTCCCTGTTCCCCGAGGACAAGCTTAAGGAGCTGATCAATCTCGCTCACGAGTACAACGTCTACGTCTCTACCGTAAGTTTCGTCGTCTATCTCAAAGCGTTGCTGACCACAATTCAGGGCGGATGGATGGAGCACGTCCTTCTTCAATCCGATCCCGCCTGGGCCGTAGACCAATATCTCAAAAAGTGCAAACAACTCGGCTTCGACGTTATCGAAATCTCATCAGGCTTCCTCTCCATCCCCCAAGATGACTGGCTCCGCATCGTCGACAAAGTCCACTCCGCCGGCCTTATCGCCAAACCCGAATGCGGGATTCAATTCGGCGCAGGCGGCGACACAGAAGCTTCTGAGCTCTCATCCCTCGGAACATCTGACCCCTCAAAGATAATCCACATGGGCAAGCGCTTCATCGACGCTGGTGTAGAGCGCATCATGATTGAGAGTGAGGGCATCACAGAGAATGTTAAAAGTTGGAGGACGGATATTATTCAGCAGATTTTGAGAGACTTGCCGCAGGAGAAGGTCATGTTTGAGGCGGCGGATCCGAAGGTGTTTAATTGGTATGTTAGAGAGTTTGGGAGTGATGTTAATTTGTTTGTGGACCATTCGCAGATTGTGCAGTTGTCGTGTTTGAGGGAGGGAATTTGGGGACAATCTGATACGTTTGGATCGGTTGTTAATTACCGGCCTTGAGAGGGAGGATTTGTTGATTGATGTGTAGGCTTGTTCAGGTTGGACAAGCAATTGGTTCGTCTAAATCGTGATGCCATCATGATGCACTGAGTAACCCCGCGATGGGGCTGGACAATCTCGATGGATGCACTGCACACTGACATCATTGCTCAGAGATATAAATAACATGTCACGACCATTCAATTTCTTCATTCACTTAAATTTACTCGAATCTGATATCAAGAACATTGTGTTTAGTGACTGATCACAATTAACAACATGTCTCAAGCTGGTAAAGATGGTTCATTCGACCCTGTTCCTGAGGCTCAGGCACAGAAGCTCCCGGGGTATGCACGCGATCAATTGACCTGTCTCGGGTACGCGCCTAACATCGGACCATAGAACTGAAAAGGCCATGAACCCAACAAGCGAGTCGACTAAGCTCGAAGGCAAGAATGAGTTCCACGAGTACAGAGCTGCCAACAAGCTCGAGGGCGCCAAAGCTCTCATCACCGGCGGAGAGTAAGTAGACATGCCATATCTTACATAAAGCCCATCACTGATCCCTACAGCTCCGGTATTGGCCGCTCAGTAGCAGTCCTCTTCGCCCGCGAAGGTGCAGACGTAACAATCGTTTACCTCCCAGAAGAACAAGAAGACGCTGAGGAGACCAAGCGCATGGTCGAAAAAGAAGGCCACAAATGTCTACTCTTCCCAGGAAACCTCATGGACAACGAGACCTGCAAGAACGCAGTTCAGAAACACGTTGATGAGTATGGCAAGATCGATGTCCTGGTGAATAATGCTGGGAAGCAGTTTATGTGTGAGGACTTTAAGGACATTGATCTGGATGATGTGGAGAGTACTTTCCGGAGTAATATTCTTCAGATCTTTGCTATGACGAAGTATGCGCTTCATCATATGGAAAAGGGCGGCTCGTAAGTCTTCACCTCATTGGGTGAGCTTGGCTAACAGACTAGTATCATCAACTCGACCTCGACCGTTGCCTTCAGAGGCACAGCGCACATGGTAGACTATGCATCCACAAAAGGTGCCATCACGTCTTTCACTCAATCGCTGTCAAAGCAGCTCGTAAAGAAGGGCATTAGAGTCAATGCTGTTGCGCCAGGACCTGTTCACACGCCTCTGCAGCCTGCTTCGCGACCAGCGGAACAGATGGAAGGATTTGGCAAAAATTCGCAGTTGGGAAGAGTTGGACAGCCAAGTGAGATTGCACCGAGCTATGTGTTCTTGGCTTCGAAGGATGCGACGTTGTTTCATGGACAGGTCCTTCATGCCTACCCACTTGGCGACTAGTTGTAGGATGTATAGCTGAGTAGTTGAAGTAATTAATGTATGTTTAGGAATATGATTGAAGCTGATGGAGCATGTTGCCGAAAAGGCTGAAGGTGTTGCGTGCCGTCTTATCAGAAGCTTCAGCCGCAATCGATGTGTAAGCCTCTACTATCATCGATATGCCGGGCTGAAAGTGCGGTGAACTCAAGACCATTCCAATATGCAGACGATATGTCATTGCTGACCATACTTCAACATTTGCAACAATCACAGAATGTAATACAAGCCACGGACGTCTCAATATCTGCATGTTTCAACAGGATAAGCATCTCCCTCAATTCTCAGCCTCAGCAGTCTAATGCACTGGAGACGAAGCATCATCATCACTAACCCTAACATAATACACAATAGCCGCATTGGTCGTTAGTCGCCAATAGTCTCATACCAGCCAGCCACATTTGCACAGCATCCAATTATCCCGAGAGCTGAAGGGCCGTTGGTTCGTATTGGTGCCGCTAGGAACGGCTACGGCCCGCGAGATCTGGTGTTCTAGGCTTGGATGGAACGCATCGGTAGGAAGACACGCAGTCATCTGCGGGGAAAGTTCACCACGGTATGTGACGAAAGTCCCAGATGAGCGGACTTCGCTGTAAGAGTTGGTCTATCGCTTGTTATCACATCGCTTGGCTCAGCTAGCCACTTTCTTGGTATTGTGATGGAGCTTCCCGGGCGGGAACCTCCATGGCCAGACTCACTAGCCAAAGTTCCTGCATAAATAGAGCGCAAGTATCCAGGCAAAAGACTGATATTCGCTCCAACTCAACTTCAAATACTGCATTCACTGCAAACATCGTATCTCATCATGTCTCTCCCAGCGACCGCGGAGCACCACCTCCACACTCGGTCCTTCAAGCACATGTGGGCTCGTCATGTGGCCCAGAAAGCTTTCGAGGAGGACGTCGAGGCCGCAAAAAGGCGAATTCTCCAAGCCCAACGTGACCATCCTGATCTCTTTGAGAAAGAAAACGAGGTCGAAGGAAATGAGCGCGTCAGTGAGATCCTCGATAAGACTCAAAAGCTTACAGGTCTTGGCTTTGTCCCCAGAGAGCCCAATCATCTTGAGATTGGCATCGTCGGCGCTGGTGTCGCAGGACTGTTCACTGCCATGGTGTTTGATTGGCTGAATGAGCAGTGCAAGGAGGAAGGCCTCAAGATTGAGTACGATATCATGGAGGCTGCCAAGATGAACCGCTTGGGTGGTCGATTGTATACGCACCGCTTCTCGGATGAGGCGCACGACTACTATGATGTTGGAGCGATGCGCTTCCCTAACAACACAATCATGAAGAGGCAAGTTTTTCAAGAGATCGTTGATGTTACGATCGCTCATATGTTCCAGAACCTTCCAGTTGTTCAAGTATATCGGTATCGAGCCTGGAAAAGGCGGCTTGATCCCATACTACCTTACAGACGTGCACGGGGTCTGTCCTTCATACTTCAATGACGTGTCCACCATCGGCAATGCCTGGGCCACAGGGGCAGACGATCCCTTCAAGATTAACAGCGGCCTTCCAAAGGAAGCCAAAATTCCTGCCCAGTACGTCTCGCATCATTGACTCGGCATAGCTCTAACATGAGTGTAGCCTTCTCAGAGTTGACCCTTCCAACCTCGTTAAAGAAGCTCTGAGAGAGTTCATCGCGGCAGCTAAGGATCAATTTGACGCCGCAGTCAAAGAGAATGATGAGCAGGGGCCAGAGGCAACAAAACTCTGGAAGCTTCTGATGGAGGCTGACAAGTTGAGCACTCGCCAGTTCCTTGCTTCGTAAGTAGAACCCAACATATATGTTCCATGATTGGTATGAGAACTGACTCTATTGTAGAGGTGGCGATGACGAAGAAAAGGAGGAAAAGAAGAAGAGCCCTATCCCGAAAGGTCCAGGATACAACTACAACACCATTGAATGGCTCGAGTCAGCGACATAGTAAGTGAAACAGCCTATAATGGTCACGATCGCTAACATTGCTCAGTGGAACCGGTTGGTACGACCAATCTCTCACCGAGTGCGTTCTTGAGGAACTCGACTTTGCAACCCCAGATCCAGTTGACGGCCAAACCACCAACTACTGGTGGTGCATCGACGGCGGCGCCCAAACAATCGCTCGAAAGATGGCGAAGATGATCAAGCAGCCAGTTCAATACAACAGCCAAGTCGTTGCCATTGACGCCCAGCCGTCGAAGCGCAAGGAAAGAAAGGTCGACGAGAAAACGTCAAAGATTGAAGAATATGTTGGTATGAAGCTCCGCATCAACAAGAACCAAGTCATCAAAGAAAAGGAATACTTCGCCATCTTCAACAGCACTACTCTCGGTGCTCTCCAGCGCATGGATCTCAAAGATGCTGGTCTTCTTTGGGGAACAAAGCAAGCCATCCGCGCTCTGGGATATGGCGCCTCGTGTAAGGTTGCCATCAAATTTGAGACAGCTTGGTGGCAGAAAGCTCCGTTCAAGATCACACAGGGTGGCATCGCACACACTGATCTTCCTCTTCGGGTTTGTGTCTATCCGTCCTACAACATTGAGTCCAACGAAGGCAAAGACTGGGACGCCAACAAGCCTGCAGTGCTTCTGTGCTCGTACACCTGGGGTCAAGACGCACAGCGCATTGGCTCGCTGATCTCGTCCCAGACACCTAAGAATGAAGAACAGCTTCTGTCTGTTCTTCTCCATGATCTTGCTTTGCTACACTCCAGGGATACCGACTATCCCTACGATGATCTTCTGAAACTCCTCAAGGATCAGTACCAGGATCATCATGCTTATGACTGGTACAGAGACGAGAACATGTCGGGTGCTTTTGCATACTTCGGGCCAAGCCAGTTCTCCAACATGTGGCAGCAGATCATTAAGCCCAATGCCTACGGTCAGTTGTACCTTGTTGGTGAAGCGTCCTCATCACACCACGCATGGATCGTTGGCGCACTCGAAAGTGTAATACGCGCCGTATATCTCATGTTCGAAGGACTTCTGAAGCAAGAGCCCGAAAACAGGGCGTACAAAAAGGCTCTAAAGCTCCTCAGCCAGAAGCCCGATGATCCTGAAGAGGGCGGGGATGTCTTTGGTGGCTCTCCCAAAGGTCCAGACGATGGCAAGGGTGGTGCTGGCGCGGAAGACCCGCATAAGTTGCCACCGGGACTTCCCTTCTATCCGCTGCCGGAAGAGATGCCCAAGAGACAGCTTGATGCCGATCCTGACGCGGAGCTGGTGCGAGATCCACTGGCCGATGCTGACCCGGACAGTAAGACGTCGCTCTTGTTCGCGAGTGCCATGATCACATTGAGTTTGATTGAGAGTTTCTTTGAGCTGGAGATTGAAGCACCGAAGGACAAACCACAGTAACGATGGTTGCCAAGTGCAACAGGAACGAAGGAGGCTCTTGCTCGGTAGCTGAGGGCTACCATAGACTTCATAGGTATCGATGTATCATTTCAATACTGCATCGTTGGTGAAATAAAATGTGTGCAATGTGTTATGCCTCCTTTATATGGATGTATGGTGCTTGCTGGGCATAAGACGCATCACCATAAATCGGAATTGTCGTCACTCCAGTCCTCGCCATCGTCGTCATCAACCCATTCATCATCATCCTCTTCAACCTGTCCTTCTTCAAACATTATTGGCGGAGTAAAAGGCTGGCTCTTATTCTCAACTTCACTCCAGATCGTACCTCTCAAAGCGTGATCCCTGATCCAATCCTGACATGAGGCAATGGGACCCCTTCTCCTTGATCTTCGATCGTATCTTTTATGCGTAGCCACAGTCGAAACAGTGATTTTGTTGTCGGGGTCAACTTCTTGCCAGTGAGGTATCTGGCTACTAAAGTCATATAGGTAGGGCGGCCAGTCGCAGAAAGCCATTGAGATTTTGGGCCCTTTATACACTGAACGGTCATCCTTCGTGTCTTGGGGGTTGACTTTGGCCCATGATCTCGCCCATTCTCCTTTGACATCATCGGCGAGATCAGGCCGTACGAAAACAGCCGTCTCCAATTCTGGACATGCGGCCATATACTCAAAGAATTGGTCCTCAGCCATGACATTGTAAAGGCAAAAACGTCGCAGTTTCGGCCATTTGATAAAGACATGAGGTTGCATAATTTCAGCCTCCGTATCAACGTATAATTCGTCTTTAACGCTGATAAGTTCTTCGATATTGACCAGAGCCTCAAACCCCTGTCTGAGTGCCTCCAAGATGTCTTTGTCTTTTATTGGATCTAAATCTCTCAAGGGCATATCGACGATGATGGTCTTGAGCATTGGTGCAAGAGTGATGAGGACGTCTTTGAGAATGTGGATCGTTCGAAGGTCCTGCATTGGCGCGTCTCTCCAATTGTGTGTTGAATATTCAGAATATCCATCATCCACAGGGGATCTTGAACGAGGTGCGCGATGGCTGCCAGTTTGCGACCCGTCGATCCATTCATCGCTCTGGTCACTTGCCATGTCACTGTCTGAGCCATCACTCAGACGACCAGGCTTCTTCTTACCACTACGAGAAGACGGGGCACCGGCCTCATAGGTGGAAGCAGTGTCAAACTTGTAATGTAATGGGTTGAGATATAGTCTCGCTGAGCCATAGGCTTCACATGGTGATCGCCCGGTGATTGGGCTCTTCTGCGAGATGAATCGTCTGAATCTGCGAAGTTTGGACTTTCTATCAATGTAGAGACAGTTTTGCCAGATGAGTTTGCTAGCAGTGGGATGTATTGCTTTGCATACCCTCGTCAAAGACACGAGGGTTTTCGTGATGGGGTGTGATGCGGGGAGGATTGGTCGTGCTGTATCATTCTGAGGGACCAGATTCTCAACTATTAACAGGATGATCTCGATTGGGAGCCTGGTACTTCCGGCAGCAATTGTGTGTTCAGTTTCCATGCTGATTTGTCGAGATGACAAAACAGGAATGCTTTCAGTTGATGCGGTCTGCTGTTGCCTTGCGCGTGGAGGTTATTCTACTAAACGACAACCGGCTCGCTTAAGATGCCCCGATACGTAAATGTGCCTCAACAACCCGATTCTCACCGATGTCAGTCATAAACTGCTTGGAATTAACATACTCGGTTTATACGCCGGTTATGGCTTTTGCTTCTTATGCAAGCAGAGACTCAAATTTGCGCAAAGTAACCGTCGCATATCGTCACCAGTTCATATTGGGATGATATCTCGCTAAGACATCATAAGCTTCGCCAGAACTAGGGACACCCGGTCTGTTTGCCATTCGAGATGAGGTGCTGCAAACACTTTCGGATTCACAGGGAAGCACTGCTTTCTTCGTTGCTTGTTTTCAAAAATTTCAAACACAGCCATCTCTTATCCTTCGTTTGTATGCTGCCTTGCATGCTGGTGCTTGTTTGAACAAGCAGAGAACCTTCTAGAGCTCACCATGGACTATATAACCCCCCTTTCTTCCCATCAGTCCTGAGAAGTCAAGCCATTTCTTTAATCTCATAGTGAACACTAAAGAAACCTCAACTTTCTGCGAACAGACAACAGAATGGCGGACCCTTCTACCTACACTGTTGGGTGGATCTGCGCCTTGACAACAGAGCTAGTTGCGGCGAAAAGCTTTTTTGATGAAGAATACGAAGTGACTCTGGAAGCACAAGCGCCTAGAGACAACAACAGTTACTCATTCGGGAGAATGGGAAGGCATGACGTTGTCGTGGCATGCTTACCCAGAGCCGAGTACGGAATAGCCCCTGCTGCGTCTGTAGCCAGAGACACGTTGCGAACCTTTCCCAATATTCGAGTTGGGCTTATGGTCGGTATTGGTGGTGGTGCTCCAAGCCGTCAGCATGACATTCGTCTCGGAGATGTCGTAGTTAGCGTCCCTTCGGGAGCCAAAGGGGGGGGTCCTTCATCACGCCCGCGGCAAGACATTACAGCAACAAGAATTCCAGTTGACCGGGTCCTTGAATCAGCCACCCCAGTTTCTGTTGACCGCTGTGGGGGCACTAGAAGCGGATCACGAAGGTGAAGGCCATGAAATGAACGAAAGAATCGAAGAAGCGCTCAGCAGACGACCTCGCCTCAGAAAACGGTATGCTCGTCCCTCAGCAGATACAGACCGGCTCTATGAATCAAGACACATTCATCAAGAATCCCCAACATCCGCAGCATGCAAGGATAACTGTGGTGAAGAACATCTCATGACCCGAGAGGCCCGAGGCGACGATGAAGATGACCCAGTGATCCATCACGGTCTCATTGCCAGCTCTGATAAGCTCATGAAGGATGCAACTATCCGGGATAAACTAGCAATGGAGGAGGGTGTATTGTGCTTTGAGATGGAAGCAGCTGGCTTGATGAACCACTTCCCCTGTCTGATTATCCGTGGGGTCTGCGATTATACCGACTCACACAAGAACAAGGAATGGCAGGGTTTTGCGGCGATGACTGCAGCAGCGTATGCAAAGGAGTTGCTTCAGAAGATTCTACCAACTAGCATACAACAACAGAAGACTCTTGCTGAAGTACTCGACGGAAGTGAGTGAGAGTTTATGATTGGAGAACATGAAGTTACTAAATAGCTTTTTAGTCGCAATTAAATTGGAAAATATCACTACAAGAGTGAAAGACACGAATTATACCATAAACACTATGCATGCAGACAATCAGCGCCAGAAAATAGAACGCTGGCTTACGCCACCCAGATCGTCAACCAATGTAGCCAAGGCCAAGAAGCGACGTCATGATGGTACCGGTCAGTGGTTCGTCGAGAGTCCGGCTTTTACAGAGTTCAAGACAGGCTCAAGAAAGCATCTATGGCTTCATGGACTGGCTGGGTGCGGGAAAACTGTACTAAGCTCTCAGATCCTCGATGATCTCAGTGCTATGGATGGCATAATCACACTAGTACATTACTTCGACTTCAACAACGTAGAGAAACAATCTCTCGATGGCCTTCTCCGGTCACTAGCATTCCAGCTCTATCAACATGGTGGGCAAGATGCATCAGCGAAGCTCTATGAGTTTTTCAAATCCTGTAGAGATGGTTCAGGAGATCCAGACGCCTCGCAACTGGAATCATGCATTAAGTCTATGCTCAGTACTATTGATCGCGTGTTTATCTTGATCGACGCTTTGGATGAATGCAAATCAAGAGACTCGCTCCTCTCATGGATCGGACGATTTACCGTGGAAAATGTACAATTTCTTCTAACGGCTAGGCCTGAAGGTGATATTCGACCTCAGATTATTCATTTCTTTGGGGAAGAGAATTGTCTTAGTTTGGATAAAACCGCTGTCAACGGCGACATAAAGTCCTATGTTCTTTCAGTTCTCGACACAAACCCAAGATTCACGGAGAAAGCTTTGAGTGAAGAGTTACGCACGGATATCTGTAACAAGGTTGGAGGAGGAGCAGACGGGATGTATGTTGCATAAGAATTAAAGATAGAATTGGTCAAGAGATGCTAACAATGTATTTAGGTTTCGTTGGGCAGCTTGTCAGATGGATACTCTCGAGGCTTGTCTAACTCCAAATGCTGTCCGTGAAGCTCTCGTGTCCTTACCACGCGATCTGCCCAAGACATACGATCGTATGCTGAAAAGCATACCCCTTCAATACAAAAGTGACTCCATCCGCCTGTTACAGTTCATGGTGAATTGTAATCGACCTCTGAGCCCAGCCGAGGCTGTCGAAATTCTAGCCACACGCCCAGACCGGCATCATGACCGACTCAGGTTTGACCCTGGGAATAGACTTTTCAACTCTTCTCATATTGAAAGATACTGTCTGGGTATGATACAGATCGTAACAGTCATAGAAGGAGGTGTTAGGTGGGGTGGCATGCGTCGTTGGGAAAAAGAAGTGCATCTCACACACTTTTCCGTCAAGGAGTACCTAACAAAGCACAATGCCTTCTATGGACTAAATACTTGGATTACTATTACTGAGACACTGATCAATTACTTGTGTGATGTCAAAGATCCACTCTATCGTGTTCGTGCCGACTTTCCCTTAGCCATACGTGCGGAAGAAATCTGGCATCAAACTGCAAGAAGAGCACAGACTGCCAAGAAAATTGTTGAAATGACAGCCAAGCTTTTATTCAGCACATCGAATGTTCTGAAGCTTAATCGTATCTCTCAGCAGCCAACCCTTAACTGGTATTCTTCCTTGCGATGGGGTAGAAGAATGGATGGCAGACCATGGCTTCGTGGGAGAGCCGAAGAGGGTTTTTCTTTCGCCTGCGTGAGTGGGCTCAAAAATACCGTTGCCTATATGATGGAAGATCCCAGGTTTAACGTCCCAGTTGAGGAACAAGAAGCCTGTTTGAGGAGGGCAATTCTCATGAAACATCCAGAAGTTGCTGAGGTGCTCCTGGATCATGGTGTTAGCCCCGATGCATCAGATACCAATGATATTGCTGTTTTTCTAGCGTCGAGATCCGGATTCACCGAGCTTGTACGAAAGCTAATCAAAGCCGGAGCTGATTTAAGCCGGGAGACTGTCGACTGGGACGGCTATTTCACGTCTGCTCTTTGTGCGGCATCTAAAAATGGTCACTTGGAGATCGTACAAGATTTATTCAGGGCAGGATGTCGTGTCAGAATGCAGGATTCTCTTCAGCATGCTGTTGAAAGAGGCCACACCGCGATAGTAGAGCTCCTCGTGGGCTGGGGGGCCTGTGAGGCTGAACCTATCGGTGACCACGTATTGGAAATGGCAGCCTTTCGCGGTACATTCCAGCTGGTATGCCGGTTATTGGATGCAAGGCCAGATGGATATAACAAAAACAAATAAAAAAAATGCCCTCTCGAGGGCGTGTGAGGCTGGACGTACTGACATGTTTCGGCTCCTCGTTTCTCGAGGTGCACAGGCAGACCACTCCATTCATTTCCAATACGAGCATTCGAAGTATGATATCCCGACACTTGGTTGGGCAAAACAAAATAGGAAAGCTAACCAATTTTTTCGTATGAGACACAACAGAAAAGCGTACAATTGCCTTGTTCTTGCAGCACAGTCAGGAAATGAGGCTATGGTGCGGATGCTACTCGACAGTGAGTTTGACCTCAGTCAGGTCCTGGATCTTAAGAAGGAGATTCAAGTCACTACGTCCATATATGTTGGAGAAGCCTTTGTTGCGGCATTATTAGGCTGTCATCAAAGAGTGATAATAACTCTTCTTGATACCATGGTAAATCATGGATATACTGATGAGATTGCTACACTCAGAGCCGCATCAGAAGATCGGAATCAACATATCATGAGGAGGTTTTCAGATGCAATTGAACACGACATGAAAAAGACGGAAAAGTTTCCCGACTTCTCTTGGTTAGTTCAGCGGCTACATGAAGTCTTGCTCGGGCGTCATAAGAATATTTTTCAGACATTGTTGAAAGAAGCTGGCGTAGACTATTTTATTCGTCATAGGTTATCAAAGGATCTACTTTCCCCTCTCGAGGTCGCATCCTCCGTTGGAAGTGTAGTCACTATTGAGAAGTTCATTCAGGCAGGTGTTGACTTAAGTATCGGTGAGCCACTTTTTCACGCTGTAGTCAACGCGCATGAGGAAGTCGTTCGGTTACTTTTAGATCAAGGGGTCGATGTAAATTCGATCATCAATACAGGATATGATGGACATCCAGTGGGTCCTTTATTGTTTCAAGCTTGCTCGAGCAAGCGGTCAGTCGTAGGCGACTCTATCGCACACATGCTTCTGGATCATGGAGCAGATTACGACTACGTTGTTCCGTCGGGCGACACTGCCTTGCACTTAGCTGCTCAGAACGGCAGAGTTAGCGTTGTGGAAAGATTGCTGAATTTCGGAGGCGTCCACAAGATGAATAATTCCGGTTATACTGCTTTACACGTTGCATCGAATACAGATGTCATCCGTGTCCTTCTGGTTGCGGGGTCCAATGCAAATGCCAGAGCTGACAATGGTTGGACACCACTCCATACTGCAGCGCAGCAGGCCAATCCAGATGGGATAGAAGTTTTATTACGTTATGGAGCTAATGCACATTCCACAACCAACGACGGAAAAACTGCTCTACATGTAGCTCTGGAGTCACGGAGAACTTTTGACTGGGATATACTACGAATTGCTAAGTTGCTACTGGAGCAGGGAGCTGATGTCAATGCCGTTGACAACGAAGGAACTTCGCCTTTCCTGATGGCAACTCGAAGAGAGGTTTGCAAGGCAACAGTTGACATCATTTCTCTGCTGATAAAGCAAGGAGCTAATGTCAACGCCCAAGATAACAACGGTTCCACAGCTTTACACCGGGTTGAAAGTTCAGTAGACTGGGCTGATTTGCTGCTAGAACATGGAGTCATCATAGATACACGAGACGGAGAAGGAAAGACTAAATATCTCAGTGGTGGTGATTTGGAACCTGGGCATCTGAATGTAGCAAGGTTTTTGATAGAAAGGGGAGCTGATGTCAAAGCCTTGACTAATTGTGGGGAAACACTGCTTCACGCGATAAGTGGTAATACCTTGGATTTGTGCCCAATCTTGCTAGAACGCGGAGTTTGTGTCAATGCATTGACGACAGATGGCTGGTCACCACTTGCCTTTCACTTGAATCGATATAGTAAATTACGAGAAAAGTGGCGAGGACCAAGAAGTGGCCACCTTTATGAAATAGTGGGACTCGAAACAATGCGAGAAATAAGACAAGTGATAAAGCTTTTGGTCGAGAAAGGAGGTAAGAACATCAGAAACTGGCAAGAAGAGGAATACAGTCTAGAAGAGTAGAAAGAGCTAGGTAATACCTCAAGAAATACATCTGAGAACTAAATGTGTGTATTGTTCAATTTTGCTTCTGAAGGGATTAGGTAGTTAGGGCATGCGTCAAATTGTACCATGGGCATTACCTTGACAGATATTCAACGTTTATAAGTGTCAGAAGCAACTGCCATAGCCGGAGAATACAGGAAGCAACCACGTCGTATCTCCGCCTTAGTCGCCAAGCCTTGAAAAGTGAAACTCATCCCCCACAAGGACACACCGAAGGTCTGGATGACAGGAAAATCATTGCACTACGATCCTGCAATGAAACATAGCTACGGATACTTCACCCGTTGTGCCGGTAAACGTCGATACCCTCGAACGCTCTGATATGCGTTGAACTGCAGGGTACAGCCAGATATTCTCCCATCTAGTGCACATTCCCGCAAGTTTGCATCCACAAAGTCAATTCGCCTCACAAGGCTGGGTTACACTACATGTTGCCTCAACGAACCCAGCAGATCATTCCTCAAAGCGCATTAATCCATCCTCCAAACGCACTGCAACACTGCATCGTGAAGGAATCCTCATCTCACAACAGTCAGATCGTCATCGTAACCAGCCACACTCGGATAAACACTACTAATTCGGAAATAAACTAGCCTGTGGCACAACTCAATTGACGACAAGGTTTCTTATCTCGCTGACCCATGCTGATGGCAAAAGAACCGGTGAGTACAAAGACTTGACCAAACAGGCTTTTTCCAAGCTTGACTACAAAAGTCCGCCGAGGGTCGAGAAAGAGGGGAAATGCTTGGATGGAGACATTTCTCGCCTAGAAAAGATCATCATGTCATTTCGCGGTGGCTGATAAACTCCGTCTCTCTATCTCAGATCCCTGTCGATACGACGAATAAGCGTAGAAAGATGCTTAATGCGCAGCGCCAACTCTATCAAAGCGCTAGTCCCTACTCTATCTCTCGTGACCATTGGCCTATCTTTTGTGCTTCGCCAAGGGTCGATGATCCCTGCGACCTGCCGTTATCAACATAGGTCGGATTGGCGAATACTCCAAAAGTTCCAGGCGACGTGGGATCTGAGTCGGCGCTAGTTCCTGGAAGAGGCAGTTCCTGCGGGGAAGCAAACACGACGCCAAGATTCGATCGCCAGAGACATCCCTGGAACTGCCTGATTTGGATCCCGCGGCCGTGAGAGGGTCATTGGTTCGTGGGAACATTATCCGTGGGCTATGCAGAAGTGCCGTGCAGGACTGTTGTGCTATCACGAAATAGTATGGATATGTGACGAGTAGATTACAATAAAACTTAATTCCGTATGATCAGCAACATATAAATATCAACTATTTTCACACTCAGAAATCCTCTTCCTCACTCCTCATCCCTCTTCTCACAGTCCAGTCCAGTCCAGCCCAAGATGAGATTCACCACCCTCTCCCTCCCCCTCTTCGCCCTGGCGGCCAGCGCCACCAAGAAGCCCCTCGTCAACGAGCTCAAGCTCCAGAAGGACATCAACATCAAGGGCCTCATGGACGGTGCCCAGAAGCTCCAGGACATCGCCACGGCCAACGGCAACACCCGTGTCTTTGGTGGAGCCGGTCACAACGCCACCGTCGACTGGCTGTACAAGACCCTCAAGGCGACCAACTACTACAATGTCAAGAAGCAGCCCTTCACTGAGCTGTACTCTGCTGGTACTGCCTCCCTCAAGGTCGACGGCGATGATATCACTGCTGCCATCATGACCTATACTCCTGCTGGTGAGGCTAGTGGTCCTCTTGTCGTCGCTGAGAACCTTGGCTGCGAGGCTGGTGATTTCCCCGCTGAGTCTGAGGGTAACGTTGTCCTCGTTCTTCGAGGAGAGTGCCCCTTCGCTCAGAAGTCTGCCAATGGTAAGACTGCCGGAGCTGCTGCTGTCATTGTCTACAACAATGTCCCTGGCGAGTTGGCTGGTACTCTTGGTGAGCCCTTTGGCGAGTTCGCTCCCATTGTTGGTATCAGCCAGGAGGACGGTCAGGCTATCCTTGCCAAGACCAAGGCTGGTGAGGTCACTGTTGACCTCAAGGTTGATGCTACTGTTGAGAACCGTGTTACCTTCAACGTCATTGCTGAGACTAAGGAGGGTGACCACGACAATGTTCTCGTTGTTGGAGGCCACTCTGACTCTGTTGCTGCCGGTCCCGGTATCAAGTAAGTTCCTAACATGCCTTTGAAATTCGTCGATGCTAACAAACTTTAGCGATGATGGTTCCGGTATCATTGGCATCCTCAAGGTTGCCCAGGCTCTTACCAAGTACCGCGTCAAGAACGCCGTCCGCTTCGGTTTCTGGAGTGCCGAGGAGTTTGGTCTTCTCGGTTCATATGCTTACATGAAGAGCATCAACGGTTCTGACGCTGAAGTCGCCAAGATCCGAGCCTACCTCAACTTCGATATGGTAAGACCCAAAGCACTCAACTTTCACAAAATCAAATACTGACAAAAACCAGATTGCCAGTCCTAACTATGTCTACGGTATCTACGACGGTGATGGAAGCGCCTTCAACCTCACCGGCCCCGCTGGCTCCGACGCCATCGAGAAGGACTTTGAGCGTTTCTTCAAGACCAAGCGTCTCGGCTACGTCCCTAGTGAATTTAGCGGCCGCTCCGACTACGCCGCCTTCATCGAGAACGGCATTCCCTCCGGTGGTCTCTTCACCGGCGCCGAGCAGCTCAAGACCGAGGAGGAGGCCAAGAAGTTTGGCGGTGAGGCTGGTGTCGCTTACGACATCAACTACCACAAGATTGGCGACGATATCAACAACCTCAACAAGGAGGCTTTCCTCGTCAACACCCAGGCCATCGCCAACTCTGTTGCTCGCTATGCCAAGACCTGGAAGAGCCTGCCCAAGGTTACTCACAACACCCGACGATGGGATGCTGAGGTTGCTTCTGTTCTGAAGCGATCCAGCGGACACAGCCATGCTGGCGGTCCTTGTGGATCTGTTTCCGTTTAGGATGTATAACTTGTAAAAGTCTGTATTATGAGAGATGAGCGAGTTTATGTAGAGTAGATAAAATGAGAAGACGAATTATGAGCTGATTGGTCAGAGAAAGATTGATTGTGATATTGCTACGTCTCGAATTTGTAGGTGCTGATTTCCTTTATATGCTAAGGATATTGAATTCAAGGTTGTTGATCCTGGCTGTATTGAATGAACACATCACGCGCCAATATTGAAGCGGAGTTTGCTTACGTTGACATCATCAAATCTCACTCTTGCAACTACCAACTGATCAAATGGAGCAAATCTTCTTCTTTGTGGACGGCTTAAATGCCGATAAAACTTCGAAAAGGCTCATGCGACGACATGTAATGAAGGGCAAAAATGCAGGCAAAACATTTCATCGACCATCACGGACGAATCAAGTTGCTCAGTATCGGCTGATGGAAAGAATTCCAAGACCGCTCGCGACTCAATTCTTCAGTTTCCCGTTTCCAGTACCAGTCACAAAGGTTGCTGGCAAAGCAATAGATGACTGTGAGTTGATGTCCATCAATATTCGCGAGTTGTGCTGATAAATCTAGTCTTTAACGTGACAGTTGGACACGTCTATCCAGTTCAGCTGGGCTTTTCTATTGAGAAAGACAAGGCCAAATGGCTCGAGATCATGTTTCACGACAAAGCATGCAAGTAATACGCGCCCTGAAAATTCTACACTAGCTAATCATTCAAAGCTTACGACTGCTCCCTGGCGCTCATCCAAGCGTCGAACGAGATATATCTAGGCATAGGCTACAACTGCACCAACTCGCTGAGCTGTATATCCCAGACCCTTGATCAGCTCAAGGTCAGACTGAATAGCAAAGAAGCGCTATCCGATCATACCATGTCGATCATAATGGCTCTTATCAATCAAGAACAGGCAGCAGAACATTACGCAGCTGCTGAGACACACATGGCGGGTTTAAAGAAGATAGTGGACCTTCGTGGTGGGCTGGAGAATATGGAAGATAGTGTCGTTGCTGTCAAGATTTGTCGGTGAGTAGGTAATGTTTGATTTTGGAGGGCGAGTGCTGATGTTTGAAGAACTGATATTCTCTTCGCCATGCAACAAGGCGGACACGCGCTTTTGCATCGAGATCATATATCTCACGTAAAGAGCAACTTGGCATACAGGGGATTCAGTTTACAGCCAGACTCAGATGCATACTCCAGTCGACTTGGTCCAACCCTCCAAGAAGCATTTTCCGACACCATGGGATTGTGCAGACTGCTCAACAAACACGCGGACGAGAAGCCTCTCGATCTCCTTGAATTTCAAGAAGTCTTGGTTTCCATCTGCTACCGACTGCTCCAATTTCGTACGATTGGTGAATCCAGGGCCCAGCAAGATACTCAGTCTATGTACCATATCGGGCTATGTCTTTTAATGATGTCGATCTACTTTAATAACAAGCAGGATGGCATGGCTCGATCGGGACTTATCAAGACACTTGTGAAAGAGGCCATTGAGTCGAAGCTGAATGAGGGTGAAGATGAGTTCAAGTTCTGGCTTTTCACCTTGGGAGGAATTTCAGTTCCTGCTAGGGATGGTCGTGAGTGGTTTGTTGAGAAACTTGGAGAACAAGCTTCATTACTTGGCATCGTGACTTGGCTACAAGCCAAGGAATGTTTAGCGAGATTTCCGTGGATGGATGGAATCCATGACAAGCCAAGTCAAAAGCTTTGGGATCAAATCGGCTTGATGGACGTGTAATCAGTTCATGGAGTTAAAGGTCTAATGAAAGAAATCCGTTAACTCCGTCCAAGTTTCACTCCTGGCCGAGATAATCAGCCAATGAGGTTTCTGAATTATGTCGAGGACCTTCTAACCAGATATAGTAGCAAGTCTCTCATTGGCTCAAGTCAGACTATAGTGGCGCCAGGATCTCCATGTACCATCTCGAGATGGCTTCCAAATCGGGTAGCAAGTCTTGTATTGGACGAGTTGAGAACAAAGCTTCAATGCTTTGCGAATATCCAGAATGCCTATCGAGGGTTCTTTGAGTATAAATAGGGAGATTGGTCGCACTCAGACAATAGTCAATACTGATATCAGCCACCTCTACAGACATTCACAGCATACTCACATTATTACTTCCAACATTTCAAGATCCGTTCTCATCTATCATCATGGCATCAACTACACACACAGAATTTGGAGCTAATACCGAAGCCATTGAGGTTGCCCAAGCATTCGCCGACGGTATCCGTGGCAAAACTATCCTCATCACTGGAGTCAACCGTGGAGGTATTGGCTACGCAACCGCACACGCTTTTGTAAGTCCCCGCCTCCTGCATCAAGTTCTCATGCTTACCATCTCAAGTCCACCCAGTCTCCGGCCCATATCATCCTTGCAGGCCGCAGTCCTTCCAAGGCAAAGGAGAGCATCGATGCACTCAAGGCCGAGTTCCCAGATGCAGACTACCGGTTCTTGGAGGTCGACCTCTCTAGTCAGGAATCCGCGCGCAGCGCCACCAAAGAAGCCCTCTCTTGGTCCGATATTCTTACTATTGATTTAATCATCAACAGCGCCGGCGTCATGGCCATTCAAGAGCGAACTCTGTCCAAGGATGGTATTGAAATGCATCTCGCAACCAACCACATCGGTCACTGGCTTCTAAGTTGCCTCCTAATGCCCAAGCTCATCAAAGCATCCGAAAACAAACCCGAAGGTTCCGTTCGTATCGTCAATGTCACTTCCGCCTCGCCTATGGTATCAAACATGCGCTGGAGCGACATGAACTTTGACAAAAGGAACAAAGACCTTCCCCAAGAAGAGCAGCCAAACTATGAGTTCTTCAGACTCTGGGGCTATGAAAACAGCGAAGAAACTGCTTATGTTCCCCTCGATGGGTATAACCGCAGCAAAGTCGCCAACGTCCTCTTCGGTATCGAGGCTAACAAACGTCTCTTTGAAAAGCACGGCATTCTCACTCTTGCTGTTCACCCTGGTGTCATCATGACGACTGAGCTGGGGAGAAGCTTTCCCAGGGAGACACTGGAAGCTGCTGAAAGGCTGGGCTCGATGGGATTTTACACTCAGAAATCGGTGGGCGCTGGGGCTTCGACTAGTCTTGTTGCTGCATTGGACCCGAAGCTTGCGAATGGTGTTGGGGAGACTCATGGCGGGAGTGAGAATTATGGAGCGTATCTCGCTGATTGTCAGATCAGTACTGGAGCGAAGCCGCTGGCTGTTTCGAGCAGTGAGGCTGAGGCACTGTGGGATTTCTCTGAGGTGGCAAGCGGACAGAGGTTTTCGTGGTAGATATCTTTTGAGGTTCATACTATTTCTTTAGTCAATTGAGTTCTGAAGGACCCGTCGATTATTCCAGCCTTTTACCCAGTCTTGAGTTTATATGCTTTTGTATTGCGAATTGCTGTATCAACAGGTATCATTGCTGCTAAAAAGGTTCCCTCACCTGAAGCGCCTAACATCCATGCTGCATCCTCTTCTCGTCATGGCATTGGCTGGAAGTTCCTTCATTCCTGCATGCATCAGCCTCAGCTGCATATTCCCCTCTCATAAACCCTGCAGACCGGTCCCGATTATGTACCTCAAATACCCGCCGAATTCTGATCGTGCAGGGTGAGATTATATTTTCCTATATTTTCCTTCTGCACTAACCATATCAAAATGTCCGAGTTCGAAGGCGACGACTTTTCCAACAACCTGTTCAGCGACCTCGCGCCGCTGCTCACTTTATTCGGTGAGCAGGTGACGAAGCAATTCCTCAGCATGAGTATGGGATGGGCTGATAATATCCTGCTTGCCATGGGGCCCCTGGGTGTTATCACGATTGTTGTCAGTGCTATTCGAGTTGGGGGAGACAAGAGGTTGAGAGCGCTCATCGGGAGGTATGCGACTATAACCCAAACCTAGACAAGAGCTTATGTGACCTAAGGGCACGAGAGAGTCAATCAGCTGCAGAACAGGAACTTCTTTCATCTACTTCTGAAAACGTATGTGAGATGTGGAATGGACAACAGATTGTTCGATTGATTGGAGACTCTGAGGAGCTCAAAACACTCATCGCAACAAAAGACGGAAAGGTGTACGACATCCAAACGGCATTCAACCATGGTCAACTCAGCGCGTCTAGCCAAGACAACCCTCTCGCCCCTGAGGAACTAGAAAGCCTCTCAAACGCCGCGCCAAATCTGGCACTTAACGTCCCCAACGCCATAACGGCGCCTCATGAATTGTGGATCTGGACAGCGCTAGGAGTTTTACTGCAGTTATTTGCTCTTGTATTCCCAGCCCTTACGACGTTTCTGTGGGAATGGGAGAAGGGTGAGAGTACTGTTCAAGGATATGGATACCCATGTTTTTCTGTCGGGAGCGTATGCTTGATAGTAGGGATAATGATGTGCGGGCATGTTATCGAGGGTGTAACAGAAGAGATCGAGTTTGAAGTTTCAAAAGATAACGCGGGAAAGGGGGTAAAGATCTTCTGCTATCAACGAGGGCGAACTGTCGGAGAGCAACACTTTCCATCTTGCGCCATCTTCAACTCTAAGAGCACCATCAAAATCTCTCGTATCGGGCATAATACCAAGGGTTAAGTGTAAGTCTCTCCATCACGTCTGCTCTTTCTGGACTTTGAATAACATTTTTAGACTTTTGACCTACTGCTCGTCTCTGTTGGCAGTCACAGGATACATCGTACAGTTTGTTGGCTTTCGGGCTCTCCATTGGTCTGCCACTGTGGCCCAACTAGGTGTTACACTCATCATTACCGGAATTAGAGCTTGGGTAAGGCGAGGTCTCGCAGGCGAACCTAATCTCATACCCTCTCCACCAACGTCAGAGGGTCATGAGCTGGCTTGGTTAACTCTCTTTTTGGTGGGCAATGATAAGGACCACGACTACAGCCCTGATAGACAGGTATCTGGACGTGTATGGGAGCTTATATCCTCTGCAATCGATGCCACTTCCCCAAATATCTCGTCCGGTCTCTCACTGAAGCCTTACATACCGATATGCAATCGCTTGGGAACGACGCTGCAGATCGAAAAGACCGTACACTTGAATCCTGACCTCGCCTCGAATCACCAAGTCCTTAGCACTTTCAACATGATTAAAGCACAGTTCCCTGCAGCTATGGTGCACTCAGAGGTATCCGCAGTTTCTAACAACCTACGGAAGCTTATTGAAAAGGTAATGAACTTCCTCAGCGAGCCTGGCACAGTAACGTGGAAGAACCTTGATATTCTACCTGGTCAGTCTGTAGAATATGATCAAGGTGTCTCTGGCGGAATTATTCCAATCAGCCTAACATGGAGCTTCAACGTTGCGTCAGGACGATTTTCACCCGATAGCTTGACAGATGTGTTGACAGAACGGCTGGAGTTCCAACTCACAAGCCGCGCCAAAACCAGACGAGACTTGATCAGTCCTGACATGCCACCTCATTGGATACTAGCTGACGCCGATTACCTTGAAGCTGTTCTGTCGATATGTCTATATTCTAGGCTATCTCCGAATCCCCATATATGGCAGTACAAGTCTACGCATATCCCGTGGCGCGTCATCGGTTCCAGTACAGCTACGAACGCCGATGAAATGATTGGCCAGTTTAAGAAATGGCTCAAGCATCCTGCGGTTCAAGCTGAGCTCGGTGTTCACGTTTTGGATAGGCAGGACGAGTATCCTAACGATGCGCATCGACAGAGCTGGAGACCTCGCGGCCATTCTCTATGTCTTGGGATGTTTTTATCTTCATTGTCAAAGTATGTCAGCCGCAACCTGCGTCATTTATCTCCACTAATGAGAAAGAAGCGTTTCCGTGCCCGAAGCGGAAGCTTCGCAGAATATCGTTGAGCTTGTTGTCCGGGGCAATTATAGGGTTAGTCTGCCAGTGATGTGGGCGCAGGAGATCTTTTCGATATTTATGCTTGCTGTAGCTTCTCAGGTGAAGCAAGTTCTAGGGTTTACAGAGACTTTATCCAAGACATCAAGTGAAGGAGTGTATGAGAATGCCTGCTTGAAGAGAATCGCTACTATGATGGTGGATAGTGGCTTGGCAAGTTCTGTCGAAGAGGCCAATCTTCTGATCATACCCGCTTTCTTGCGTCACGGGCTTCTTTGATCTATCGGCTATGCAATTGGTTAATAATTATGGTATCATGTCTATATTAATCTAGATGTAACGTTTGCAGTTGAGGCTTATGGCTAGGAGCTTAAATCAACAAACAGAACTGAGGTTTCTTACTAATCATTGGGTAGTATTGTCATTTATGGGTAGAAGGCACAGTCAGCCCCCACTGACAAATAAGAGTAGAGGAATTAAGTTCATAACTTGAAACAGTCTTTGTCTATGAGACTAGTTCTAAACTTAGTGTTATTCTTTTGCATATGAAGATGATGTACTCCCTTGGCTTTTGTTTCTGTTCCTTATCCGCCTAGATTTACAACACTCAAGTCTTGATAGAAAGCTGCAACCTGTTGGTTTTATACGGAATCAATAGTATCACGAGTCAAAGGACCCAAGAACTTACTCTAGACCGTCGTCACATGCCTCATCCTTCAATAGAGCTAGAGTTCTCAGTCTCATGCAGCTCCAGGGTATGCAAGATCATCTCTACTTTGTTGGGTTAGCCCCTCACCCTCTCCATCAACGCCCACTCCCTTTCGAGCGGTTAAATTCCCCAAAGCGACAAAACATACATAATGACCCCTAGATACCCGACAAACCCAATCTATGCTTAAACCGGCCGTCAACTGTCAAGATCAAGTTCCTGATAATCATACACAACGTACAGCCAATCACGCCCACAATTCCTCCCCAACAGACCTGACAGACCCCTGCGCCGCTAGGACCCAACAGGGAATAATCCGGTGCTCATCTCGGCGCTTTACCCCGCGTTTCGCCTCCAAAGCAGAGAAATTCAACGCTCGCCAACCCGTTTACCCTTTTCTACCTTACTCTCTACACGTGCGCTGTGTATGTAATGTACACCTGACATAGTTACCTTACCTCCCTCTTAGTGTGCAGTCCTGACACTCTCATCTTTCAGTGCCAAGTCAACGACACGGGGGTTACTCGTAACCACGTTTCAAGTCTATTTAACTGGTCGACGTCGGACGCGTCTCCCCTTTTTTTTCTTTTCTTCACCGTTGGGCTTTTCCTCACTCACATCAAGGCATCGCCAAAAACCCTCGTTCAAAACAGTGGATATCCCCTTGAGATATTGACAGCCAGACTATATAACTTTTTTCATACCACCTCCCTATTTCAGCCACCTCTCTCCATGTCCGCGTCTCCACCCAGCGGCTCGTCCAAGCGACGGGTGCGCACAGAGGCTCAGATGAGCCAGAAGCGACTGGCAGATCGCGTCAAGCACAGGGAGAACCGGCAGGAGCACAAGCAGCGCATGGAGCGCATGGAAGCAGACATTGCACAGATCAGAAAGAACCTCGACACCGTTTCCGCGCAGCTCCGGACGCTCCCGCAGCTGAGCGCTGATCTGGTGGCTCTGCAGCAGAGATCTTCGCAGAAACCCCCTGGCGAGGCTTATGAGATGGACACGAGCGTCGAGACCCCGGACTTCCCCGCAGGGCGAAGAGCTGCTGCGCCGGCGGGTGGTGGTGGTGGTGCTCCATGTGCGGCGGCAGACCACCACGATATCCCGCCTGCCGAGGTCCCGGAGGTAATGTCGAGTTTATTCCCTACGCCGTCGCACGTCGATTGCCGATGCGGAGTGCAGCATCACTCGCAGGCGGATTGTCTCGAGTATCGGAGTTTCGCGATCCTCTACGAGACCCATGCTGCTTTTCCCAAGGATCCGCTCCACGCTAGGTCCCTGCCGAGGAACCCTGAGCTGCCCAACATGACGCTTCACTCTTACGGGGATAATGCAGTCACATGTTTTCTGACCTCGTTCCTCAAGGGTTTTGAGATGGCTAGCGTGGAGACTTTGTTTGGGGTGTATTTCTTTGCCTATCGTCTCATGAGAGTGAGTTCATCTTTGCCCTATTTTCTCCTGCATACTAATCCTTCGCGCAGTGGCGCTTACATCCTGATCCTATGACTCTCAAGGATGTACCGCCGTGGCTGCTTCCTACCGAGGTTCAGAATACATATCCTCATCCTGTGAGCATCGATTACATCCCTTGGCCCGACCTGCGAGACTTTTTGTGCACAAATCCACGTATCAAGTCAAGGCATTCTGTCAAGATATACCTTGAGTCTCTTCAACTGAAATGGCCGCCTGGATGTCCTTTGATGGCTGTTCAAGGGGGCCAGGTTTGCGTAAGCCCCGAGTTTGAGGCCATTGCATGTGATCTCAATAATTGGGAGCTAGGGCCACCCTGGTTGGAGGCTTTTCCTCGTTTGGTTTCCCTTGTGCATCCTTAATCCTGGTTCATGTTTCTTGGTTTGTATGTTGGAAAATGAGAACATTTAAGAGAGGTGATTGTTCTTTTGTCATAGATACCATAGTCTACTTCGTACATGGAAATGAATCATAATTCCCCAACTTCTTCCACGCCTTGAGGAGCAAGAAAACTTACGACCTCTCTGAAGTGACAAAAGCATTTCGCCAAGTTCAGGATAACTCGGAAGCGCTTTGGACTCTGGCCATTGTCACCTAAGCTAGGGTCAAGGTCCCAAACTTTCTTGCTCACCCAAACCACCTGCCTCATGGTTGATCTTCCCCAAAGCGCACTATTTTCCCTCACGTCGCTTGCGAGTGACTTCCATCAGCTTCTCTAATGCCTGGCGGTCAGCTGGTTCAGTACGCGTGTCTAAACCCGCTGCGCATCCTGGTACACTGTCGTCTTTGACCCAACCAATTTCGGTCCACACCCCATTCTCGGTGACGGGCTTGTACCATGCCGTATCCCAGTATCCATCGTAAAAGGTGAGATATCTTTCAAACAGCTCATCCAAGCCAATAACATCCGGTGAACCCTCAAAGTAGCTTGCCCAGCCAACTCTTTCAAAAGTGAAGTTGTGCAACTCTGGTAGATTTTCGCGGACGCGATCGAACAAGTTTGACCATCGTAGGTCGTTTGTATACCAGCCGGGCTGGAGAGACTCCAAATATGGTGTGGACATGAAACCATGATTTGACTGGTCCATATCTATGGGGGTGTCGAACGTTTTCTTCCATCCATTTAGGTTGACGGACCAGTCTTCGAAATCAGACTCATCCACAAGACAGTGTGTTGCAATCCTGCAGTTGTAAAGCCTCAAGCTACTGAGAGAACGCTGCCCGAGCACCCAGTCAAACTGATCTTGCCGAAGAACAACATAATCGTCCAGCGTTAAGCTTTTCAACAGTGGGAATGACAGACTTTTGCCATTAAACTCGACTGGGATAGCGCCCCAGAGGTGCCCAGCAAGCGTCAACTCAACCAGGCGATCAGACACCAGAGGTAGCAGTGTTCCTGAGAGATATCGAGCGAACTGAGGCCTCTCACGCTGTTCATCGCTATAAGCCACTTTGATGTGTAATCTCTCAATGTTTCGGAACAGATTATCGGTGACATGTGTGGACAGCGGTGTATCCTCAAGTCCATACAGGACTAACTCGCGAATGATGCTTGTATTTGGATGGAGTCTGCGAACCTCCAGTGTCTGCGATATGATTTCAAGAGCCCTCTCCCGTGTAGCTGGCGGCTCATACTAGTAGTCGTCATCATCCTCAGGGGCGCAAAACATCGAGAAGCGCACAGTGAGAGATTTGAGGTTCGGCATGTAGCAGATTCGTCTTACTGCGACCGTGAAGGCAGTCGAGTAGGCAGGGCTACCCCAAAAATCCAGGACTGTTAGGACAGCTAGGCTGTTACCACCGTATCCGTCAAAGTGACTCCATGGTGTCGCCTCAATGGTGACACGTCGCACTGCAGCCTCGATGGAATTATTCATTGTGAGCTCACGCCAGGATTTGAACCAATCTCGAACCGTCTTCTCACTTTGCTAAAGCGTGATCGCTCGGAAGAGATGCTTGGTCGCCAGGTCATTCCATCGGCGGCAGACAAGGCGAACGGGTAAGACATGATCGATTCTGTCTTCGCGAAGACGTTGTTTTTCTCTGTCGGTGAGAAGATAGCTGAGAATATGACTCAGGATCTCGTTGGGGATGTGATCCATCGCGAGTGGTGTTTCTGGCGAGAGAGGTGAGGTGTCGTAGCACGATGAAAAAAGAGCGAGGAAGTTTTGAATACAGTTGGGAGAGAGTTCGCTCGAGGCAGTGGTATAAGGACCCACTTACATTTTGTGCAACATGAATCACCGACACACTTGTTATCAATGACTGTCACTGATCACTGGATATTTGTTATATAGAAGTGCGCATGAGAATATTGTACAATAAAAATAAAAAAGCAGCTTCTACACTGTAGTTTTGATCATAGCGCTGATACAGAAGCCAGGAAATTTGTTACATGGAGATCTGCTCCGAGTGACAAAAGGACTGAGTCATCTTATGAACTACAGAAGCATTTTCCTAATCTGCAGCTATGCAAGTGTTTAGTCATGTGATTAACTAGCTGATTATGTCTACCTATCGTGAAACAACGGACCGTTTGAATTCTCCTGAAAGCTTGTTATTCATGCAGTGTGCAAATAGAGTTACGGAACCGGAGTCGCATTGCGTAAAATGGTGCAGTAGGAGGTAACATTGTTTGAGATGATGCAGCGGGAAGAAACTCAATAGCATAAGGTTATCGAGATACCATTTATTACCAAATGTTTGCCTTCATAAATCAGCCGCTGAGAACACTCTTGAA
The DNA here is from genome assembly GCA_013396035.1 of Fusarium pseudocircinatum. Taxonomy (NCBI): domain Eukaryota; kingdom Fungi; phylum Ascomycota; class Sordariomycetes; order Hypocreales; family Nectriaceae; genus Fusarium; species Fusarium pseudocircinatum. Next base: position 27,376 of record JAAOAS010000329.1, read on the forward strand.
TTCTTTGGAGCTTGGAGCTTGGATGTTGTATTTATGATTCCAGTGACTGTCAGCTAAGCCAATTACAGGCCGAGGCTGTACAAGTGGACCGCCGGGAGAATGAACAGTGAGAGTACGACGATCCCCAAAGATAATGATGTTAACATTTCATAAGAAGAAGAACGAAGCGGTTTATGATAAGTTAATTCCCTGGAAGTGCATATGACTTGCTAACTAGGTAGACAACATCTTTCTCCGCGCCCGGGGCTCTCTCTATAAACCAAGACATCATCAGAGCTACCCGATCTTCACGCTCAAACCCCCCACATCCCGAACAACAGAACCTCAGTCATGATTACAAACCTGTTAATCTTCAGTGCCAACTTAGGATACGGAACGTAATTCTACCGGGAAATATAGACCATTTGCATACATCGTTCCGCTAAAAGCCTCCGGAACGAGCACACGACATACACCAAAGCTGCCAAATCCTCCACGATCGACATGGAATCTGGGGAAGCAAATGTGGAGTGGAGTCGGCACTCGCTGACACCAAGTCCCGATGCGCCATACAAAAATACATCGGCACTCGTGTTTATACTCGGCCTTTCGCCAAGTACAGCGCACCGATGCCCCGACTTGGCTGGACTAACACGAACTTGGCAACGCAAGTCTCATCTGAAGATTTGAATATGCTGACAGATAACCTCGTAATGCTCCTCCACATGGATTTCCGACGCTTTGCCAAGTTTGATGCAGCCCTAGATCCCGTTTGGCGATAATCAGTCCTTGAAATGCCAAGTTGGCCATGACTCTACGCCTATAGCTTGATCGTTGGCGAAAATAAGGAGTGTAATTAGTTTGTGGTGTTGGATTTAAAAGGAAAGGGGAGGATGGCTGGAAAGGAGTTAGCTATTCCGCAGTGTTGATCATAAATCAACATGTCTCAATCATTTCTTTCACAGCTTTGGAAGCAACTGCTGCCATCGAGACATAAAAGACAGTCGATGCAGACTGCGCCAAGTACGACAATTCTTCTGCAGAATGGCTTGGCCATACAGCATGACGAGCATGATGCTATTCAAGTCACTGAAAACACCGATATCTTGATATTAGACGGCATTATCAAAGAAGTCGGCAAATCCATCAAACCTCCACCTCATACTGAAGTTGTCGACTGCTCCAACAAGATAATTAGTCCGGGGTTCATCAATACACATCACCACCTCTGGCAGACACAGCTCAAGGGTTATGGTACAGACAACTGCTGGTTGGATTACTTTTCAGACGGTCAGTGCATATTCAATTGTCAAAGAGGTAGCTGACTTTTTAGATCTTCTGCAGTCTTTCAATTACACCCCTCAAGATATATACTTGGGCCAATTGGCAGGTTGTCTCGAAGCCATCGACGCCGGCACAACATTTGTTCTCGATCACTGCCACGGATGCAAATCTCCCGAGCACGGTACGTCTATAATACTAGTAGCACTCAGTCATGGCTAACACAGAGTAGCCGAGTCCGCTATATCTGCATTTTCAGACTCTGGTATCAGAGGAGTATTCGCATGCGGAGAAACGTTTTTGAATCTCCAGCAATGGGACGACAAATCATGTGTCCCGAATGCCATGTCTATATCTGAACCATTCATCAAGCATGTCGAAGATCTAGCCCAAAGAGGTCCTTTTGGAAATGGTCGTGTCAACGTTGGTGTTTCATTTGATGGATATCATATGCCACAAGAAGAAGTGGAAAAGTTATTCCATCGAGCGGTCAAAGCTGGTGTCAAGCTTATTACATCACACAGTGGCAATTTTGGTAAGCTAATCATGACCAATTGTGTAGCCAATAACTGACAAAATAGGGCCTTCTGTACCGAAAGCTCTTGAGAAGTACTCTCTGTTCCCTGGCCCAGAAGACGACTACACTATTCTCATCTCTCACGGTAACTACATGGACGACCAAGACTTCGATATCCTTAAGAAACACCACGTCCCGCTAGCATGCACACCAGCCACAGAAGCTCAAGGCTCAATGGGTTGGCACCTCTTATTCGAACCAGGCCTCATCACCGCCCTGGGCGCAGACTGCCACTGCCTCTCTTCCTCGTCACTCATGCAAGCAGCCAGGACCGCCCTTCTCTTTTCCCGTTTACAAAAGACACTGGAGTGCAAAGAAAAGGGCCAAAAAGTGGACAAATTTGATCAAAGGAGTCATGATGTCTTTAACAAAGCGACTATTGAGGCTGCCAGGGCCGTTGGCATGGGAAATGAAATAGGGTCTATTGCTGTTGGTAAAAGAGCGGATATTGCGATATTTTCCCGGGATCAATCGTTAGCATTCGGTGCATCGGCGAGAGAGGAACCAGTCGCTGCGATCGTCACGTACAGTGAGGCCCGCGATATTGAGGCTGTTTTGGTAAATGGTTGCTTCAGGAAACGTGACGGCAAGATGGTTCCTGTTGTGAAAGATGGAAAGGATATTGGACTGGATCAGGTCTTGAAGGAGCTTGATCAGAGTCAGAGGGATATCAGGCTGAGGCGAGCGTCATGCAACACCAGTATATCGAAGGCCTTAGTTTGTAGTATTGTTCAGCCAGGTCAGGTATAGCGCTACCATTCAATTCTTTGCAGTTATACAATTGTCTTGTGAGTATCTCAAACTTTCTTACATTCAATATGTACACAACGATATTATAAGTCAAATGATAGGATCAAAGATGACCGATTGGAAGGGATATGTAACAATAGCTCCAATAAAGCGAGTGTACTAAGCTAGCTAGCCTGCTGTCAAATTCCTGTCATACTAAAAGAGCGTTGATCGTCACTTTCCTCCACACTCGTCTGTATGTGCAAGTGAGCGGCAAGACCAAATTGTCACCAATTCCGCTGGGATGATCTAAAGACACCACTGCTCACAAGTCTGTCCATCACCAATACATCGAGACTTGCAGTTATTGCCACACCAGCGGCAACTAGCATGCTCAGAAGCATAGCAGCTTCCATCACCAATGGTGCAGCGACCACCGAGATGAACACACTCTCTGCACTGAATGCCAGCCTCGGCACGGGGCTTTAAACGTCAATACCACATGCAATTGGGGTAAAGGTGGAGGAGGACTTACAACTTCGCGGACTTCGAGAACGCCATCGCGCTCGGAGATGTCAACGGCCATTCCGTTTGGGGCGGGGTTGGCAAAGACACCGGAGATGGTGAGGGCCAGAGCGGCCATGTTGAAGAAGGCAGTCTTCATTTTGAGGGGCTGTGCTTGATGAAATGTGTATTGAAGGGGGAGAAGCTTGTGGTGCTATCTGTCGTAGAACTGAGACCACTGTGAGCTTTTATAGCTGAAGAGGAGAGCGATTATCACCCTGATTTAAGTTATTGGCACTTGGAATTCACATGGTGGCAGACCGTTTCTGACACGGAAAGCTCTCAAATTAGGTATATCATTCGTCTTCGATCCTCATATCATGCACGGAGACATTCCTGAATGTGACAATAGGGAAGGATTCACCTCGCAACGTCATTGTGAAGAATCTTATGTTCAAGGCTGGGGGCCAATTCGTGTTGGTAAGCCTCAATGCGACTTGGGCATATATACATCGGATTTTGAGTACCGACGGTCCGTGCAAGTGCATCATCATACGACTCTCTCTTTTATTTCTTCAAGTCGACATAACTATATTGCCAGCGAAGTATCTCACTTCCATCGACTACTCAGAAGGAAAAGGCCATTGCCAAGCGTTGTAGCTAAAGCTTTAGCAACCTTTATGTTATAAAGGTCGAAACGTCTCTCCTTAACATACGCTGGGGCATAGTCTGTTCTTGATGCAGAGGGTCTGTCTTGGACTCTGCTAACTTCGCACAGAAGTCAACACACCTGCATGTCAGCTAAGTAGCGTATACCTTGCACGGGTACGTATATACATTAATGATGATCTTCGATGAGACTAATCATCAACTCTGCACAGCTTGGACGAGATGGAACAGCCTATTGGAAAGGAGAGGATAAGCCTCAAAAATTTCTCATGTATTCGATGACAACATGTAGCCCTCCCGGATGGTCCTGGACTCCTGGTAAATGGCGAGACAACCTAAGACACCTTGGTAGAATTGTAAAATTACATCAAATCATACATAGAATGATCTATCGAAAGTTCTTAGCGGCTTCTCCAAGAATAGTGATTTTTCTAAAGCATTCTATCATCATAACTACCCTCTCTCAGATTCTAATAACAAAACCTTGACTTGCAAGCAATGGATAATTGCCTCTTCCCAAGATATGTATCATGCTCTCCACATTGATCCTTTGAACTTTATCACAAATCCAAACAACTTGCTCTGAAGAGATCAGCGCTCGGCCAGCCCCTCTTCTGGAATCCATCCAAAGAGTTACATCCGTACGGGCCGCGGGTAAGCTGAACGGCGACAGGGCTGAGATCCCGGCTGATACACTTATGACCGGCTCACTCCAGGATCATGCATAACAAAAGGTCCTGCACCCGCGATTGGCCATATCGTAAAGTACCTGTGTCACACAACCTTGGGATCCCTCGCCCTGAGCTTCAAGACCGACACCCGAGCCTCACTTAACTGTCTGACTGTATCCTCCTTGGAGCAAATATCAGAACTTAATACAAGATGTCAAAATAAGCTTAGCAAAGATACCTTAAATTTATCCAAGTCTTTTTATCGTTTATGCTTAAGGTCCTGAGTTTTCTCTCCTCCCCTAGATCCTCTAAAGGCCGTGCACTGGCAGCTGTTACTGTTCTAGTCGATGCCGTTGCATTGATGCTTACTCGTAGAAAATGCCCCGATTCGTCGTGTGGTTAGGATCGGCAGTTGTTTAGCTCCCGCTGGCCAAGAAGGAATATGCCCGGTCGATCATCTATTATGATACTACCTTGTATTTGCCCACATTCTTACTGCAGGATTCGTCAATGGGAACCTTATTGCGATCAGACCACGTCTACAGGGAGCGAGGGACCGCGAGACCCGGCAAAGGATAGCAGAATCAATTATCAAGAACTGACAGATCTTCTGCATCAAGAACAGCCTATGTCCCAGCATATATTAAGGGGAGACGTTTCGACCTATATATTTCAGAACGTTTTGACGCGAAAATCCGAGTCTTTTTGTCTCACCCAGCATGCGTGGACCAACAACCCATTAGTCAAAGAAATACCGTGGCTATGCAGTTGGTTGATCATTATAAAGGATGCACAAAAGTCCCCTCATGCGTACTACCTTGTTTCACCTTCCACCAACCAATCAAAACTCCCTCAGGACAACAATGTCCTGCTCGTATCACAGTGATCAGCTGTTGTTGGCTGCAGGATATCACATGTAACCATGGATGCCGACTTCCATGTGCGACCAACATTTCTTAGTCAGATTAGGTAACAGCAAAGGGCATGTCAGTCCCAATTTGCTTCAGTCACACTTTGTCCTCGACAACTCAAACCAGGTCAATATGGTACCGAAAGCTTTGTTTAGAGGTATTCTGGTCGTTGGCATTTGTTCCTTGTTCTGGTGGGCTCTCCGGCCTCTTCGCGGCTCTCATGCAGTATTTACTGAGTCGCTACAGTCGATAGATCTTCTGAGTCCGAGTTCCAATCATGGCCGGAAGGGTTCAGAGCTCTATGCCTCCAGGGCTGCGCATGATCTCTGTTCCGCCCATGGGTACTCAGCCTTCCTACCCAAGAATCCTTCAAGCGAGCGCAAAATCTACGATATGCTCATGATAAACGACGAGCTGGACTTTCTTGAGATACGTCTCGATGCTTTATACGACCACGTCGACTACTTCATCATCGTCGAGTCAGCGAAAACATTCCAGGCGAACTCGAAACCCCTTATCCTCAAAGAGAACTGGGACAGATTCCGTCGCTACCATGACAAGATTATCTATCACGAACTAACTTTCCCATCAACCTTTGACCCGCATCGTGCCTGGGACTACGAAGACCTACAACGAGACGCCCCCTTCGACCAAGTCATGCTCAGCCTCGACGGATCAAGAGCACCCAACAAAAGAGACGTTCTCATCGTAGCCGACGTCGATGAAATACCCCGGCCACAGACTCTCCTCGTCCTCCGATACTGCAACTTCCCCCGCCGTCTCACGCTCTCCTCCAAGTTCTACTACTACTCATTCCAATTCCTCCACACCGGCCCAGAGTGGCAGCATCCCCAAGCAACCTACTACCAAGGACTCCGAACCCTCAAACCCACCAATCTTCGCAATGGAGATGGAGGCTTCCGTCCATTTCGCTTCCTCGACAGGGGCGTGCTGAGCAACGCAGGATGGCATTGCAGCAGCTGTTTTCCGACTGTAGATCAATTTCTCAACAAGATGGCGAGCTTTTCTCATCGGTGGATGAATCGTGAAGAATATAGAGATAAAGATAAGATCGCTGCTGCAGTTAGAGAAGGGAAAGACCTCTGGGGTAGGGAGCAGGATCAGTTTGTGAGGGTTGAGAATAACAAAGACGTGCCGCCACTGGTTCTTAGGCAGCCAAATCGGTTCGGCTACATGATTAGTCGCGATGGGCTGTCAGCAGGCTTCATAGATTACAGTGGAAATTAAAAACATAATAATCTATTCGACAAACAATGGTTGTCCGCAATACCCTTGTTGAAAGAAATACGTCTACCGACTGTGACTGCAAAGGGGACCGCACCCTGTACATCAGATAAGTGCCTCAAGAGCTTCAACATCTGATTCCTGCTTTTCTCAAAATTCACCATATCCTCTCATCCACCTTGAGTCTGAATGTTCTGAGACAGCCCGACCAGCGCCAGCCCCCTGATTACCCCAATTATTTCATGATAATCAGGAAGCCGAATCAACAAGTAATAGATGTCAAGAGTCCAAAGGTGTATCCTGAAAGCTTTATCGAACGCTGCAGGGTTGCCGCAACTCTTCGCCTCTTCCCAATACTTGATGTCCCTCCGCCAAGGGGGGGATTCTGTCGCCGCGAAGCCCCTTCTTTCACGTCTCTCGATCCAAGTCTCGATCAAATCCTCTTTGAACACAGCCTCAGCAAAATCGATGATAATTGAGTCGCTACCATTCTCTATCTTGAATATAGCATTGTTATTGTAGCTTCTGAAAAGAATGCCCATGGCGTTTATCTCATGAATCGCATCGACGGTTCGTTGAGCCAGGCCAGCCCATTTGACGTGCAGCTGATCGGATTCTATTTGGGCCGTTCCGGGAAAATGGAGGTCCCTGAGTCTGCGGCAATCGCAGTATTGCAGAAGAAGGCCAGGAATGCATAGGAACTCTTCCTCTTCCGGGGTTGCCCTCCTTCCTCCGTCGATGACGGATAATGAAAGTCGTACATTTGCGTAAAGGCGCGGTATCTTTGTGCCCTGCATACTTTCAAGCTGCGCGTATGCCCTTAACTCGGTCTTGTGGCGCTGGTCGAACTCGTACCAGATAGCCGCTTCGAATCTTGCCATGACAATATCCGCGAATTGACCATTCTGACGATCGGAAGACCAAAAATTAATCACGTCTTGTTTATTGTTACGGGCCTTCTAGGATGCCTCCAACGTTGGAATAAGGTTGCGCATTGTCCCATTACGCACCCATCGCCGATATGCCCCCTCTGCTGCCATCGAAGGGGCTGTGGACTTACGAACACGCCCAGGGTGAGTCCGGTCGTAAAGCTTCAGCACTGTTCTTTCAGTGATTCTCCCATTGTTGAATTGGACGAGCTTCACAGGCGACGTGGTGTTAGGAAAGATGTGCAGAACCTCGACGCCCAGAGTATGGCTTCCGGGTGGAATCTTGTCGCCAAAACGATCTACAATACATAGGACGAAACGACTCTCGTTAACATATGCTGGGACGTGGGATGTGCTTGATGCAGAGGGTCTGTTAGTAACAAGCTCTCGAATGGTTCGATAACTTACATAGGCTGGGCCATAATGGAAATGTTGGAAGAGTATGTAGTGGTGATAATGAAGAAAAGCGTGTAGTGGTGATGATGATGAAGAGCAAAGTTTGCCAAACCATTGCAACTGTAATAAGAAGGGGAGAGGTAAGTCTGCTGCTTCAGGGAGAAGGAGCAATCTTTGTTATTGAAAGCCACGATCCTGGCTAGGGGAGGAAATAAAACTTGGCATCTTGATCCTAAATAATAGAAAGATGAGGCAAGTTAATATACATTTAGAATAAGTTCAGGATACCCTTTACTAAATTTATTTCAACACCTTGTATCAAGATCTGATATATTCTTGCTCCCTGAGGCCTTGCTCTTGGTGCAGCCAGAACCTTCTCTTTTTGCAGAGCTGGAAAAATCCCGGCCGATCAAAAGGAAGGCAACACCTGAGATGGATTTATGGCTACAGTGGAGAGAGAAAGCTTCTAATATTGAATCAAGACCAAGAAGTAGAGGACATGACTGAAAAAACAATGGAAGGGTGCTACAGGCGGAGAGACATCTTGGAATAGATGGACTTTGATTCTCCCTGTTGCGCCACCATCCTAAAATTAGGGTGGCCTATCCTCAATCTTTATAGTTTACGATGGGTCTCACGATGACTCTATGATTTCTTAAGATGAGGTAGCCATTCTTGTCCAGTGAGTGGTCTCTTAGCCCTAAAAGCAACAGATCGTGGTGGAGTCACTACTCCAGAGTATGATCGTCGTCCTTTCAAGATAATGCAACTTCTGTGAGAGAACTTCATGCAAAACGATCTAGTCGGAAATTCTCCAGTATAAGATCCGTCTCCCCGGTGAGTATCTGCCTACTCAACAACTTCCCAACCAGAGCTCCATTCGTAACCCCAGAGTGCATCACAGCTACACTGAGTCCATCCAGTCCCGTCTCTCCAAGAATCGGTAGTCCATCTTCTGGCAATACTCGATGGCCAATAGTGTAGTGACTGAACTCAAGCTCATCTCCCCCGATAACTGACTTTTGAAGTTTGGCGAAGAGTTCACGGGCTGTCTTTTCGGGATCATCGCCGAGATCTCCGCCGGCGTAGCTTGAGCCGAAAAGCAGAGCTCCGTCGAGGGTTTGACGAATGTGGAGTTCGGGAGCGTTGATTACACCGTTGATAAGTTTGTGAGTGGTGGGTTTTGTGTTGACGAGAAGACCAGCTGTGCTTTTGAGTGGGAGTGTGATGTTTTGTGATGCGAGGAGGGAGACGCCTCCTAGGCCTGCGGCTACGACGACGTGGTCTGCGGGGATGGTTTCGCCAGATGAGAGAGTGACTCCACTGATATGGCCGTCGGTTTTGGTGAAGCCTGTGACTTTGGTCTCGAGGACTTTCGCGCCGTTGTCTTTCGCGATGCTGATCAGTAACTCAGCCGCCTTTTCAGCTTCCAGAGCTCCCTCCTGATCGTAACCAAGACCCCATTCCGGAAGTTTCGCCTCTTCAATATGAGGTTCCCGCTTCGATATCTCCGTCTTGTCAACACGGATAACATCATATCCCCAGGCTGTCAGGTTCTTTTGCTCCTCCTCAAGCTCTTCAGGCGATTTATCCCAGCTCGTAGTGCCTCCCCAGTGAATAGGTAAATCCTCAACAGACTTCTCAATCTCCCTCCAGTGGTCAAGCGAGCGTAGTCGAAAGTCGTAGTAGAACTTCTTATCCGATGAAGCAGCGTTAAGCCAAGCGAATGAGTTGGGAGTAGCTACTCCTCCGATATCTTCCGCGATGATGGTCACGTTTGTCTCGGAGGAGAGATGCCAAGCGATGGAAGCACCAACGATACCGCCACCCACCACGACAACATTGGAGTTTGCGACGCTCATATTAGGCACTTTGTGTTTTTCACTCTCACTTAGAGAGCCGTAGCGACCGTCGGACATGTTGAATTTATATGACTCGATATCTCAACGTCGTATCAACCCCGCCTTTGCCGGACGTTCTTCTTGACCCCGAAGTTCAGATATGATGTGCTCCGGCTGTAAGATAATAATGTTGCATAAATTATGGAAACAACTCGGTTATGTAAAGCAACCTTCTTGAAAAGGAAGTGATCGTTATTGAGTCGTCAAAATCTCTGATGACGTGCGATAGATCTCAAGGTCCATCCGAGCTATTCTGATTGGTTGATCAAGTCCTCCATGTTAGGTAACCCGACGATGCACTTTGAACAACCCTCAACATCGTCCACCAATTATTAAAGACAAATAAACGCCGTATCTGGAAATCTCCTTTCTCCAAGACATTGATATCATCTCGCATGTCTCGTGGCTTGTTTGAGGCCATTGAACCAAGGAAAACCACGTAATCTTGCTGCATGTCTGTGATTGGGGTTACACAGTCGTCGTAAATTTACCAATCACGTCTTTTTCTTTTTCAGCTGGGATGACCAAGACAGCCGTCCCATATGCCCGATAGCAGAAGCAAAATGGGATTGAGATGGTGTTTTTTAATTTATAATCCCCACCAGTTCCGTTGGTTGGTTTGTTGTTGTTTAGATCTTGAGTAGATCGGTATGGCTTCACCATTCTTTGAGAGGGCCCTTGCATGGCTTCCGTACTTTATTGTTGCTTTCTTTACTTGGTTCATTCTCTCTTCTGTTTTCTCTTGGTATCGTCTACGACATATACCGGGCCCTTTCTTCGGTAAATTCTCGTATCTATGGTTAGCTTACATTACCATCACCGGAACACAGCATCATCACTTAGTCGACCTCAATCGACGCTATGGCCCCATGGTCAGAGTCGGTCCAAACGAGGTCTTGGTCGACGACCCAGACTTGATACGAAAAGTCTCAAGTACTAAGAATACATATACCAAAGGAAACTGGTATCTCGGCGGCAAATTCAATCCGTATCACGACCCCATGTTCCAGATAACAGACCCAGTCCAACACGATCGCCTCAAGTCGAAGCTATCTCCCGCTTATAGTGGACGTGACGCCCCCAATCTCGAAGCCGTAGTCAACAGGCAGGTCAGCAATTTAATTCAGCTAATCAAGGGAAAATACATCTCTACCCAAGGAGATTATCGTCCAATGGAGGGAACTAGAGTATCACGCCTTTTTGCACTCGATGTCATATCGAATTTGTCTCTTGGTCAGGAATTTGGGTATCTGAAGGCTGACTCTGATTTTCACGGGATCGTCAAGGCGCTCAATGAGCATATATTGATCATGACGCTTGCAACAGATATTCCATGGCTGAGAAACCTGATATTTTCGCCTATGTTTCTGAAGCTGTTTGGACCAACTGAGAATGATACAAAGGGGATTGGTCCACTGATGAAAGTCGCAAATACCATTGTTCGCGAGCGATATGCTCCCGAAGCCGATGAGCAGCGTGATATGCTGGTGGGTCATTTCTTTGATATGCGGAGATAATATGCTAACTTGGCAACAGGGCTCATTTAAGAGACATGGTTTGAGACTGGAGGAGTGTCAGGCTGAATCTTTGTTCATGTTTGTGGCAGGGTCGGAAACTACTGCCACGGTGATACGGGTTATTCTTCTCTACATCGTCGCTTCGCCTCACATATATCAGCGCCTTAAACAAGAGATGACGGAGGCGATATCTGAAGGTCGAGCTTCAAGCCCAATCACAGATGTCGAGTCTCGGCAATTACCTTATCTTCAGGTGAGCTCACCCTCAACTTCATATACCTAAATTCCAAGCATGCTAACATTGCTCGAAGGGAGTCATCTACGAAGGTATCCGAATCCGTCCAGCTACAACAGGAATGTTCTTCAAAGACGTCCCAGCCAGCGGAGAAACCATGCACGGAAAGTATATGCCCCCTGGTACATCAATCGGCATTAATACATCATCTCTCTTACGATCCGAAGCACTCTTCGGACCTGATCCCCAAGTCTTCAGACCAGAGAGATATCTTGAAGTCGATAAAGAGACGAGTGCTCAGATGAAGCGGGATGTTGAGATTGTGTTTGGATATGGAAGATGGATGTGCGCTGGAAAGCCTATAGCGTTTATGGAGCTGAACAAAGTTATCTTTGAGGTATGTGCCCGAATTCTCCGGTGTGTTTTGAGCTTACTGACACGTTGCTAGCTTCTTCGGGTTTTTGATTTTCAGCTCGTTGAGCCTGAAGTGGCGATGAAGTCGGAGAGCTACATGGTATTCCACGATGAAAGGCTGGTACTGAGGGTCACGGAGACAGGCCATGAATAGGGGTAGTCTTGGTATTGCAAACACTATATATCTATTTGGCTCGAGAAGCTCCAAACCTCTAGTGTAAATAGGCATACTCTACCAATGGTACATTAACTGAAATTTGACCGTGCATCATAAGACGAGAACTCAAGGGCCAAGGCCATTGTGCAAGGTCAACAGACAGATGCAAGCTATTTTCCCATTTAAATACTTTGGAACATGCCCTTCTATAACTATAGACTCTGCAGTCATCATAGCAGATGACTAGCTAAGCTGACTACAGTCCAGTGAGGGAGACTCCAAAGCTACCTTTCTTCCATCCATTCCTTCCTGCATAGAAGAAGCTACTCAAGTCTCCTACTCCTTCTTAGCAACCTTCTGCAGCATCGCATGAATAGCCTGGGGATTCGCCCCAACAACCTCATGCTGCTTGACCCCGTCTTCGAAAACCACCAACGCCGGCGTTGATCTAATGCCCTGATCTTCAGAGACCTCGGGCACATTGTCTATATCGACCGAGAAGAAGTACACGTGTTCATTCTCGGTATTATTTGATACTCTGTTGCAGCATGTAAATAAGAGTATTCTCGGAAGAAAGGGTGGCTTACCTGTCAATTATGGGTTTGATGACACGACAGGGGGCGACCCAGGTAGCCAGAAACGCAACAAAGACCAGTGAATGGTTTCCGAGAGCTTCTTTGAACTCTTGCTCGCTGGGGCTGTATTGGTCGAGGGGTTCTTTGGGGAGGAGTGTTGTACTCACGAGTTAATCTCATGTACGACCATCTTGATTTTTTGTTGATCCAAAAGATAAACCTGATACGGGTCTTGGTAATGTGATTCTTTTCACGACTTGTCCGAATCAGCCTGGTTGGACTTCAGAAGAGGAATTGAAGGCGGTTACATAGTTCGAAGCTGGCGACTTGTGAAACCTCTTGTCTTGCGGGGACACGTCATGGCTGTACCACAACTTATGCAGAGTCCGTTGCATTTATAACCGCAACACCTCGGCAGATACTGACTGACTCTTTTTAGTGCTCAGTGCGGTAGTACAAGGAGCCTCAAACTCACCAGAGCTCTCGGCATTGGATGTCCCTTCGCCCATGTGTATCCTAAGAGGGCACAATGACTTTCACAATGGTTGAAATAAGGGCGGAAATATGATTTTACGAAGCACAGGGCCTTTGTGTCACTGGATTGAAGCTCTCCACTATTCAAAGATGGACAACCACAAAGGTCATAACCTCCCCCTCTACCCAGGATCAAAGAAACAGTATTCTCAGGGTACATCTAGCTCTTGTACTCATTGACAATCCTCTCCAACTTGGAAGGGTCTGCTCCCACAACCTCATCAGCCTTGTCACCATCCTTGAAGAGGATAAAGGTAGGCATCGCTCGAATGCCGTACTCTTGAGACACATCCTCAGCTTCGTCAACGTTGACCTTGACAAAGTGGATAGAGTCGGTTGATTCTGACATCCTGGTAGTAAAGAGTAAGCTAAGTTGCATACATGCACGTTCATGGCAGGACTTACTTCTCTACGACGGGGCTGATGAATCGGCATGGTCCGCACCATGGGGCCCAGAAGTCTGCGAGGACGACTGGGTTATTTTGGAGGGTCTCCCTGAACTCGGCGAGGCTGTACAATATTTAGCGTGGCTTGCGACGATAGAGAGATTATGTTACTTACTTCTTGACTTCGTGGACTGTCATTTTGAGATATTTTCAATGGAGTTTGCTGAATAAGATAGCTCTGGGATCTGAGAACCTCGAGGGTTACAGGCATTATATACTGTGCCATTGTTCCCCTCACGTCAGGACGCGTCATAGTCTGATTGGCTCAATCGGGGCTTGGCTAGTCGTGCATATTCCGTGTCTCCGTTGCCTTGGATTCAGAGACATTTTTCAAAACTAGACGAATCATTTGCCTATTCTGATTATGGTGGCGTCCGTACGTGGTCAGATTTGCTGAGCATCATCAGCGACTTCCCCGCAGCTGAATTGCTAGGGAGACCAATTGACATGGCGATTGACGAATTGTTGAGGCATTTAGTTATGACGTCTTATTTTGGCGCTATTTTGCAGCTGATCGGCTGGTGGCGGAGAGTTTATCTAAGATCTCTAGCGTGGGCCCTACGGAGTCTAGGCGGAGGGCTTCGAGTTGGATCAGTCAGCTATGGGAGTGACGCTCAATACCAGTCGGTGTATAAAATAATGTGCGTACACCCTTAGGCATATGCGGTGGAGTTGATATGCAGAATATGTCAACTCTATCATGCTGAGCTCTTTTCTCGTCACTGGGCATGCCGTGTCTCACATGCATAACATTATCTCCGCATGCTAACAAATTACGAGGTAAGTTTCATCGATCACGGTATGGATCTCTCGTTCGTTGTCAGCTTGAGTGACCTCAGCAAGCCTCCTCGGGGGATTGCGAGATAATTGTCTGATAACTGGCCAAGATTAGTAAGGTAGTTCACAAGCTACTATTGGCAATACCTATTTGACTACTAGATAACTACTAATCAAAGCCGGAGCTTTTGCCAGTGTGTTTACTGATCACTTTCTACATGCTCATGACTTTGGTATGTCGCCGTTACTTCAACTCGCCCAAAAATATCAGGCTGACAGAATATTCTATACCATGATCTGGACAATTGATTAGAGGAATTCTGATAAAAATTTACAATTTCGTAGTAGGATCATAATTCTAAGTATAAACCGTAGAACCCGCTTACAGTCGGCCGAGCTTAAACCAAACATTGGAACTCCATACAACGACTCAAGCATCCCTCTCTAACAATACATTTAGGGAAACTTGTTCCAGCAAGAAGAGTCCGCACCAGTCGCACCAGCACCCTGGCATCTACGCCTCCAGTCACAGTTATCAAAGCTCGAGGCACCACCGCCAAAGATTCTGACGTTGCACTGCTTATACTGAGTATTCGCGCCGTACTCTCGCGTGTTGGGCTCCATTCCGCCCTTGTAGTGGTCGCACACGGCCTGAGTGGCGCCGTTGTTGGGAATGCCGTTGCTGTCGTAGCAGTGGCAGCTTTCGTAGCTGGCGCATGCGGAAGCGAATGCTGAGAGGGTGAGGAGACCGAGGATTGAGACCTTCATTTTGATGGAGAAGTTTGCGTTCTGCGGGAGTTAGGGTTTGCTGAAGGTTCTGGGGACTAGGTATATACCTTGTTTGTAGTTTTGGAGGCGGTGGTTCGATGAGTGTGATGTTGAGAGTTGTGAGAGTGATGGCTCTTAACTTGACGAGACCTCGACACATATTTATACCCATAATTACTGCTCATTAATCCCCATTCTCGGTACTCAACTTGAAAGATCATCGATCCTACAGTCTCCAGTAAATCTCAAACGGCATAATCACTCTGGCCCTGCCATGACCCCGGAATCTCATGGCAGAGAATACGAGGTATCGTGATCCTTCAACTTCTCACAGTGATGCCAAGAAACATCGCCAAGACTCAATTTCATATAATCACACATAGTTTCATCCGTTTATAATCGGCAAATCGGACTTTAGTTTCTTGGCGAATCAGGGATCAAACTACTTCTATAACTGCCGAAAACTCTACACTCGCCTATTCGCAAAATGCCCCATATAACTCGCGAGTTTAAATACTAGCGGTCAAAATAAGGTTTTACATATACTGATATGTGACCGGTTCCGCGGTTTATCGCTTGGGGAGTTCGCCGATAGTCCGAATATCCCCATCATCTAGATGTCATGACTCGTGATACAGGTCTATACCACTCATCATGCCATGTGTACTCGCTTGTTGTGGTCGAGGGACGCGCTCCAGTCGGAATTGTCCCTCGGAGACATGCCTATATCCTCACAGTTGACAATGGCCTGGAACTAATCTAGGAAGTTGAGTTCACGCATGTTATGAATGTTATGCTAGCATAAGTAGGATAACTAATTCCATGTTCTCTCTCTCCCATCCCCTACATTGTATATAGAGCTACATCTTGAGAAGGTTCAAAGAACTGAACTCGGCAGCTTCTTGATAGGCCCGTTTGTCCTCTTGCTTGGCCCTGAATGGATAGTTTATGGTCCCGTTCCCCGTTGTTGCAAAGCACCTGAATCGACCACGCTACGAAAGTACTACCTTGATCTTTATCATAATAGAAATACTAC
This sequence comes from Fusarium pseudocircinatum, assembly GCA_013396035.1. Lineage (NCBI taxonomy): Eukaryota > Fungi > Ascomycota > Sordariomycetes > Hypocreales > Nectriaceae > Fusarium > Fusarium pseudocircinatum. The sequence goes on from JAAOAS010000329.1 coordinate 43,627, forward strand.
CTCCATAGTGCAAAGCTCAGACTCATCATCTAAAGACTTCAGCTTCCATAAGCAACAGACCACCCCATAGAGTCAGATGATCCAACTTTATATAAGTCAGTGAAAGCATCCACCGTCTGGAGTTGAACACAAGATTGGATAGATTACAGCCATCCTCCCCAGTGTCCAGAGCAGACTCTCGCAGACGGTCATCCCGTCGTCAGCGCCTTTCTTGTCAAGACCCTCGACTTGATGTCTTGCGTCCTGAAAGCTGGTCTAACCAGGCTTATTACCCGGTATCCTATCTGTTAAGCCAGCCATCATCTTGTACTGCGCCTTGACAATCCCATTGTCCCTGAATATTTTCCAAACACCACAAGTTGTCAGATCTGTGGCATCACCGCATACACCATCTACCATTCGTGGTCCGGCAGATGTAATAGAAGAGCTTAGTAACCGAATTCTGAAGCATAGGGAATTACTAGCTTCTTTTGACTGTAAGGGCACAGTGCAAACAGGAATTCATTCCAATCAGTCTCACGGAGGTCATTTATCGCCTTTAGGGAGTTGACGCGGTTCAGGGCTACCAGACTCTGATCCACGCTCTCCTACAACTTAACAGCATAACTCGTCTTGCCAGTAACGACGCAATGCAAAGAACCAAGAGCTAGTGATGTCCTACATTAGAGCCTTTTCTAGGATGATCCATCGAGGAGTCAATCATGCGGTGTCTATATACCTCCTCCTCGGGGAGCAACAAAATTCAAGGCTTAAAACGAGGATGCCAAAATAAACTCAGCAAAGAGCCCCCTAAGTTGAGGCTAGATTCTGAATACATGTATTGCTTAGGGTCATGGTCCTGAGTTTTCTTTCCTCCTCAGCTCCTTTATTGCCTCTATCCTTATCGTCGCTGATTTATCTATTTCTTATCCTGTTCACCTCAAAACAGGTATGTAGCAATCCTACCCTAGCGGGTGATGGAGGCAACTCGGGAATAACTAACCGTCCATCGGCTCCGATCACGTCTCCACTACGATCCGCTGAGCCGCAACTCTTTTACGTTATAGAGACAGGGATATTTCTGACTTGAAGATTTACAGAGTGGGCTTATTAGACTTGGGAGTAACGTAATGGGATAGATCTTGATTGATCGTCGAATCAGTTCTTTGGTCAAGTTGCATGAGGCTTTTGATAAACGAAAATCTCGATATCGGATTCTGGTTGTAAGAGTTTGACCTCGGTTTTAGACAGTGGCGAAATGGTCGAACCACTTGACTTGACTCATCGAATGACGGTAAAATCTCTATTTCTGGTGAATCAAGATGCCTTCCATAGACACTGTACACATAGTATATCCTCTTTACTTATCTCGATATATTCGACTGTCTGTATTACAGTCTTGTACACAATTTTCTTTTCAATGTGGAGTCACCAAACCTCCGGGTCTCTTGGAGTAGATACCCTCATTATCAATATAAACCCCTTCCCCATGGAGATTTACGTAAATAACCAATTCAATATCTGGAGTAGTAACCAAACCTCCCCCTTAGATCGTGGAGAGTCCTACTACGATTGATGAAAATTTTGCATCCAGAGTCATGACCATGCCATGTGTGGGCCTAATAGCGTTGTTACTATGGGGCCTCTCGTCTTTTTTATAATGGGGCCATTTAGCAAGAACTTTTTTCTTCTCTCTTCTTTAATTCCTCACACTCTTCTATCTTTTAGGTAATTCCTAAGATCTCGTTGATCATGGCTGTTGAAAAAGTCATATCTGATTCTCCTATCGTTGGAGAAAAAGGCGTAATGGCTGACGAAAACGCTCCTACGAAAGAGAGCTTCACTGCAACGGGTGAAGAATATGAGCAGGATGATTTCATGACGAGGACGGGGTTGAATGCTAAATCATTTACGAGGAAGCATTATGGACTCGGGCTTGTGGAATTGGATCGTAAGATGAAGCCGAGACATCTTCAGATGGTTGCTATTGGAGGATCGATCGGCGCTGGGTTCTTTGTTGGATCTGGCTCGGCGTTGAGTAAAGGTGTAAGTGAGTCCTTCACTCAGTTGAATACCAACTAATGGTTACAGGGCCCTGCTACGTTGTTTATCGACTTCTTCCTCGTTGGAGTCATGGTCTTCAACGTCGTCTACGCAATGGGTGAGCTAGCCGTCATGTATCCCATCTCCGGTGGTTTCTACACGTATGCAGCTCGTTTCATCGACCCATCTTTTGGTTTCGCCATGGCGTGGAACTACACTCTTCAGTGGGCAGCTACGCTTCCTCTCGAGCTTACAGTCTGCGCTATTACGATTCAGTACTGGTCCCCCGACATTTCTCCCGGAGTCTGGATCGCCGTGTTTCTCGCTGCTATCACCATCCTCAACATGTTTGGCACACTAGGATACGCAGAGGAGGAATTCTGGGCTGCGTGTTTCAAACTCACGTCCATTTCGATCTTTATGATAATCGCGCTGGTGTTGGTTTGTGGTGGGGGTCCGTCGAGCGGGAGCTATGATACGTATCAGGGCTTTAAGCTGTGGCATGATCCTGGGGCTTTCAAGAACGGATTTAAAGGATTCTGCTCTGTTTTCGTAACTGCGGCGTTCTCGTTTGCTGGTTCGGAACTCGTGGGTTTGGCAGCTGCTGAGTCTCGAAATCCTACTGCTTCGGTTCCTGCGGCTATCAAGCAGGTCTTTTGGAGAATCTGCTTGTTTTACATTGTTGCGCTGTTGTTCATTGGATTGTTGATCAGCTGCAATGATCCGAATCTTCTCAGCTCGAGCTCCTACTCCAACAGCGCAGCCTCGCCATTCGTCCTTGTTGGGAAATATTCTGGTCTCAAGGGTCTCGATCACTACATGAACGCCGTCATCCTCTCATCAGTTTTGTCTCTCGGCATCGCCTCCGTTTACGGCGGATCACGCACACTTCTTGCGCTCGCACAGCAGGGTTTTGCGCCAAAGATCTTTACCTGGGTTGATCGAGCGGGTCGACCTTTACCGTCTGTCGGATTCATCATTGCGTTTGGATGTCTTGCGTTTTTGAACCTTGATGCAGCTGGTCCTGTTATCTTTGACTGGCTTTTGGCTTTGTCGGGATTAGCTATGCTTGTTTGTTGGGGGTCCATCTGTCTTGCGCATATTCGATTTAGAGCCGCGTGGAAGTATAATGGACATACACTCGACGAAATCCCGTTCAAGGCTATTGGTGGCGTTTGGGGATCATGGTTGGGTTTGATCTTTGTTGTTGTCATTCTCATCGCTCAGGTAAGCCTCAAATCTTCATTTTTTTGGGTATATTAGCTAACATTTCTCAGTTCTACGTGGCCATCGTCGCGCCAGTTGGCGAGTCTGGAATGGGTACAGTTGAAGACTTCTTTATGCAGTATCTTGGACTTCCTATCGTGCTAGCTTTCTGGGCTGGTGGTTATCTTTGGAAGAGGACAAGTTGGATCAGCATCGAGAAGATCGATATTGATACGGGTCGGCGTGAACATGATTGGGAGGCCATCAATGCTTGGAGGACAGAGCTCGCTACGTTTCCCTGGTGGAAGCGATTGAGGTATACTTTGTTCTAGTTTGAAACGTCCGATGGATTAGAGATATAGATATGATTTAGAGTTTAGAGTTTAGAGTTTATGACTACGATAGTATTTGATCATGCAGATTTATTACATGTTAGCCCCATATTTGAAAGCTTGTGAATAGTAGAGCAATTATCCGAGACTTATAATGTCCCCTTGTCTAGGTTATCGCTTTCCCGGGAGCCTGTTCTCGGTTTGTCCGTTTTCTATGTTCACTCTGATCCGGTCTCTTTGTTGTGTGGATGATAGACCACCTTAACTCATCACGCGCCTCGCACGAAAGTGTCATTTGTTCATACGCACAGCAAACTGTTCACAGCATTATGTTTGCTCACACTTCTGAATCAATGCCTCTAAAAGAAAGATATATCTGCCTAATGCCCCACGGCTTTTGCGCAAGATCTTTCCTACACTTGAACGGGACTGAGACGGCCTGAAAGAAACTAGACTTCTCAGCAACCTCGCACTTCTACAATATTCCTGAAACTTACAGAGCTTCGAATACAAGCTAAGATGGACGTTGATACGAACAGCCCAAGCCCAAGCCCAGGCCCAGGTCCACGGTCACAAGCTGACTTCCCCTGGGACCAACTAATCGACACATTTCCCTTCCTCACCAACCAAGCCCAGCGCGCACTAAACATCCAACTCGACTTCTTCCGCAACATGAGCACCATGAACCTCCCTATCCCCCAAGATGCCAACGCAAAAGAAAAACTAACAGCAATCCTCGCTAAAGCAGAACTCGTCAATAAAATCGTGTCAAGTTTGACTCACAGCTCTGAACTTCTCATCGAGTTGAAGGAGATAGAATATGACGAGGTCATCGCTGTAAGAAGAGCGGAGGTCAGCAATATGATTAGTGAGGCTAGAGTTAATATCGAGAGGGTCATTGCTATGCAGACGGAGGAGGTTGACATAGGATTGGGGCAACCGGAAGTGGCAGAAGTCCAGGAGCAGCAAAGACTTGCAGAACAGGAAAGATTTATGCAACAAAGGAACGGTGGGGTTGGCATGGGAGCTTCAGAATCTCCTGAATCACGGATGCCGTATGTTCAGCCGCCAGTTCCGCAGCAGAGTCATATGCCACAACAAAACACAATACCAGAGCAGTTTCCAGGGCTTCTCTATGCTTCTGTACCACCAGCCGGACCTCAAGGATACAATCCCGTACCTCTTAATAACCCAGGTCCAGCACCCCCTCAGCCTCCGATTCACCCTCATCATCCGGTTCACCCTCAGCCTCCGGTTCACCCCCAGGCTCCCGTCCCAGGCCCGGAACCAGGGTATGGTCATCTCCCAGCACTCAATCAAGCCCCAGCACATCATCATAACCCAGTATATCCCCAACTCCCAGCGCATCCCATTCCCCAACAAGTTCCCTTGCAAAGACAAGATAGCGTATACTCCGATACAAGCACCACAAGCTCTGAAGCCTCTGAGATTCGATTAATGCTGGCTAGAGAGCGGAAGAAAAAACAGAAAGACAGAGCTGCAAAGAGAATGGCAAAGATGAAGAGGGAGCGGGAGAGGGGGGACTATTGTAAGCGCTGCGGACGCTGTTAATAGCAATACACCTGTAACTATAGAGGATACGCATAATCGAGCGATTTAGGTCGTTTTGGACATCATATTTCTCAGCGTGAGAGCTGCTGAATCTTCCTTTATGCTCACACCGCTGGGATCTAGTCTACAAACCATTGAGAGGACATGAGAAAACTTAGTATCTCGTTTCTCAACGATAACCAGGCTAAGTCAAGTTAAGGAAAGACTTAGTCGAGTTTAGTGTCTTTCAAGCCATTGATCACGTTGGTTGGTAAGTCGAAGTCTTCTTGCAAATAACCTCATAATTCTGCTACAACTACTTCGTATCAAACGACCCCTCCATTACTCTTCTTCATAATCGTCTCCCATGTTGAGAATATCCGAAAGACCACAGGCTCTTTCCTCAAGATGCCACATACTTTGGCTACATTCGTCTCGCCAAAGTTGAGCGAGAGCATCTCCCGGCTCCTTAGACTTGATTTTCAAAAGGTTGTCGTACATTCTGACTGTAGAGACATGGCCCCGGCGTCTGAGCCACTCTCTCGCCATGAGCCCAACCTTGCTGGGGTCTCCAACCATCTTTGGGAAGAACTTCTTTGGCAAGGGTACTGCTGTATCCATCATTGAGTCCTAGCAACTGACATGGTATACGTGTGCGGTTCGGCCAGCTCCTTCGCCCGAAGTAACCTGTGGCCAGTTGATCTTTATCCAATATCGCTTATGTTCTTTTTGGGCCTTCTTGATTTCTTCGTCGTGGTATAAGCATAAACCCTCGGCCGAGCAGATTTCCTGGTCTTGAGGCCTGGCTAACACTAGCTGAACCAGCTGTTCACGATATTGTTCGTCAACTTCTTCCAGACTGAGGATGAGGGCTTTCCCATAATGTTCGAGAGTGATCAGAGTCGACGCGACATTTTCTGGCTCACGTGAAGGACCAGAAACGCCTTGGTCCGGAATGCCTTGCTCGTCTTGTCTTTGCTCGAGACCCTGCGACAGATGCCGCTCTTGAGTGCTCTGCTGTGAAATTCGAGTGTGTGTCGAATTGGCTATGTCGCGTACGGGCCTAGGCGTGTGATGGAATGATGGACTCGGATACCGTCGTGGACTTGCATCACGGCGTTCAGCGGGGGCCGAAGGCCCTGGCATGTCTAAATCCGAATGTTGAAGAGGCGAACTGCTGTGTTGGTGCGCCTCCGTACCTGAGGGTGTCTTGACAGGAGTCGGAATAGAGTGTTGCTCAGGCTGAAGACGTTTGGCCGATGGACTATTCTCAAGTTCTTCTGGTTCTCCTGTCACAGTGGCACCCTTGCGTTTCTGAGGATTGTCATGTTCTGGTGTAGGACCAGCCTCCCAAGATTGCTTTGGGACAGGGTTGGCGGTGATGGAGTCTTGGGGTTCTGAAGATCCAGAAGGTCCTGAAGGTCCAGAGGGGGGAGGTACGGTGCTGAAAGGGTTGGGATCGTGTGATATCTCCTCATCGTTAAACTCGCACATGGTGTTTTGAAATGATACGGTATAGTCCTGATTGATTATGATGACGATGATGATTATGATGATGATGGGATGATGGGATGGATGAAGAGTACAAGTTTTGAGAGTTCAAGTTGGCTCTGGGGATGCCCTTTTATGAGTACCTACCTTATCTTACCAATTATACCTAGGTTATGAGGGAAGGTACTCGATGGAAGGAAGTTGCAAGTCCATAGCGTGCATGCCCAAGGAAAGTAGGTAAGTTGCCAAGGGTAAGAGTGATGAAGAGACTTGGGGAATCTCAAGATATCTCTGTAAAGCTTCAGATCAGTTTATTCTAGTATGCCAATCTGATATTGCAAGTTATCTTGCTTCCCAAGGTCGAAGTCTGGTATAGCAATCCCGTAAATACCTATTTATCAACAGGTCTCTCCCATAGTCTAACCACCCAGGAATCCCTCTCTAGTCGTCAACCTCTATGTGGCCCTGAACCATCAACCAAGTCGCCATGATATGGTGATACACTACTCACAACACCAATGCCAAGTTTGATTAGGTTGTCGATGGAGGAGCTCTATATCACATTTCAAAGCAATCAGGTAGTCACAGCATTAAGATACACAGAGTCCAGAGATGTATGTGCAAATACATCAGCCATGCTTCCTGAATACAATCCTCAACTGACTTCATTATAAACACAAATATACAGGGGTATTAACTATCATCACATCCTCTTCGCTCCCTACTTGGAAGCCTTCGTATGCTCCTCATAAAATTCCAACGTCAGCGCCGCCAAAAACCCAGGAATGCATCCCTTCTCCCTCACCCAGAACCCAATCTGATCACTAATTTTCTGTGCAAAATCACTCCTCGGCCCACCGCCAACCTTCATCGTGCCCCGTTCACCATCAAACACAATCGAGTTCTCGTGCTCGTCTGTCTGCGAGGGATAGAACGTGCTCTCGACGCGCATCTTGCCGTTGGGGATGAAGGTCACGGTCCAGCCGAGCGTGGAGAAGATGGCTTCCTTGAACTCTTGGGATTTGGAGCCCCAGACTTCTTTTAGGCGGCGCGTGCGCTTCTCGGCGGATGCGGTCTCAGCTTTGGCGGCGGTTATTTCGCGCTCCATTGCGGCGAGGACGGAGGTTGGGATCATGGGGACGGAGGAGTTGGCGTTCTTGGATTGGAGGGTTGCGAGGAGCTCTTCGTTTTCTTTCTTTAGTGCTTCGAGGGTAGAGCGCTTGATGGCTTCGAAATCCGAAGTGGGATTGGACTTGAGTGATAGAACGCGTGTTTGTGTTTGTTGCTTAGCAGCCTTTAGTTGTTCCTTGTTGGTGGACAGGTCCTTCTCCAGCAGGGCAATCTTGTTTTGCGACTTGGTCAATTGCTCCTCTAGCATACGCTTCTTTCGCGTGAGCTGACCGAGTTGCTCTTGAGAACTGTCATCCTCCGCTCTTGAGCGCTTCCTTCCTGTCGCGGGCTGGGGTGTGCTTGGTGCTGAGGGCTCGATTGACGATAGCTCAGCGTGTAGGTTCTGGACTTCCATCTTATACTTGTCGACAAGATCCTCCAGTTCTTGCACGCGTTGAGCACGGGCTTGGTCGAATTGTTCTGGCTGAAGTGTCTCGTCCTCGGTGTCAAAGGTTTTGAGCTGTGCGCGGAGGTACTCGACCTCCTTGACGGCCAGGGCACGTTGGCGCTCCAATCGCATCCGGGCCTTGTCGGCGTTGCTAGCATTTACCACAGTCTTTGCATTCTCGACCTCATTCTTCAGTTGAGCCTGCTCGTCGCGGAGCGATTGTATGATATTCTGAGCAGCAGTAATCTCAGCCTGTAGAGCGCCAACCTTTTCGACATACGAGGCGTTCGTCAAGCGTTCCTCGACAAGGGCTCTCGCCACGGCCTCTGGGGAGTCAAACTCAGACTCATCTGTCTCGGCGGCGTTTCGTAGATACGCTGACCAGGCCAAGCGCTCATCCTCTAGTCGCTGCCGTTGTATACGCGCCTCGGTAAGCTCTGCTTCAACCAATTCCGCCGACTCCAACTTTCGCTGGAGTGTTCGCTTCTCTTCTTCGACAACTTCGACTGCCTTGCTCAATGCGCGTAGGTGCTTAAGCTCAGAGAGCTGATCACGATTCGTGGCCTCGAGTTTTCGGATATGCTGAACTTGCTCGGTGAGTTCCTGTCGAATAATCTCCATCGTCTCCGCATCTCCGCTTTGCGCTTTAAGTCGTAGAACATCTGCCTCCAGATTTGCAATAACTCCATCCTTCTCAGCCAATTGAGCTTGTGTCTGCTGCAGCACATTCTCCCGCTGCTCGCTCTCCTGCTCAAATTCTTGGATAGTCTTTTGCGCCGCGGCGATTTGCATCTCCATATCTGTAGCCTTTCGGTCGGCGATTCGCGCAGCATCGTCCTTCGCTGTGGATAGATCCTCAAGCTGTTCCTGCAGCAAGCGGGCCTCATCCTCTGCTTCACGAACCTTGCGCTCTAGTTGTTTCTTATCGCCATCAATCGAGTCTTTAACTTCTTGCAATTCCCTTCGAAGAGCTTCCGTTTGCGCTGCCGCCTTTTCGCGTTCGGCCTCAGCCGCTTGTCGGTGCTGCGCTTCATCTTGCTCCCGCCGTCGAGCTTGCTCCAACTTGCTACTTTGTTCCGACGTCGCAATCTCTTTCTCTTGCTCTGCAGTCTGAATTCGATATTGCAGGGTCCCAATCTCAGCTTTCAATGACTCGATCTCTCGCCTGTACTTCTCGTACTCGTCCGCGTCGGGGGGCGCCATGTTCTCCTTATGACTTTCGCGCGAACCGGGGCGGACAGACTCAGCGACGTGGCTTTGTCGAGATTGAGGCCGAGGAATATTTGATTCAGCTCCTGTGAGTAGATCGTATGTCGGTCGTGTGCTCGAGCGGAAAGAGGAAATCTGCAGCCAAGGTTCGCGGTCAGAAACATTTATTTGAGCTCGGGAATGTTTGTTTTGTTTCGTATTGACTTACCCTGGACTGTCGTAGAGACGTCTGAGGTCTGTCCATAGCCGACGCGCTGGCTCGGAATCTGGCATTGACAGAGGCTCTGCGGCTCCCACGCCCATCCTTTTCGTTGGGTGTAAATGAGCGCATTTTCCGAGTTTTGTGGGCTGTGTTGCTTGAATGAATGAAAGATCGCGGTTTGGAGATGGTTTGTTTGCGATCACCACGGTAGCTTGCGTCATCACGTGACCTGACTGGTCCTTGCGTTCAGAGTGGGCTTCAAGGTGATATCAAGGATCAAGGAATATTGGAGCATGGAATATGTCTTGTTTCAGAAGGCTAGGAAGGAAGATTAATTGAATATTTTTATTAGTGTGGTGAGTTGCTCTTATGCTGGGAGAGCGTTTGGGCTTGAACATTTGCCTGAGATGTTTTGAGCTCATGTGTAGGGTATGCTGCAAGAAGCTCTGCGTCAAGCTCCACGAAGCTTCGTGACCTCTGGAGGCGTATAACGGTAGGCTAATTTAGCATTGAGAACGCTAAGGTTAGTTTCTATCATATAATCAATCGCTTGTTGACCACCTGTTACTGTTGTGACAATTAGGGTTCGTCAATAATGGTCATATTGTCGTTGGGCCTCTTCTACAACACAAGTCAATGACATTTCACCATTACAATAGCTTTGAGTTTCACACAAATCAACGGTCCAATCCAAGCCAATTCCATACCAAACACATCCCAAACCCCCTGAAAACTCTCCAATTACTCCCCCAATGACGCATCCTTGCAAACCATCCTCGCTCCAAGCCTGCCAAGTCGATATCATCTCAGTGACGTCTTCCGTACCTGAGAAAGATGGACCCCTGTCCCCCGTTCCTAGAGCCTCTCCTAATTGGCCATCCCACATTCCTCATGACCCACTTCTCTTTCCTTTCCCTTGTGTCAAGCTTCAGGACCCGACGATCACCGAAGTCGAAGTTTGCGATCCATCCGCTTACAAAAACCGAGCTCCACTGACGTCGATTCTCGAATGACGACGGCTTTATTCGTTACTTTTTGATTACGCTTGTTTATGGGGTTTCTTGTTCTTGGGTGATTGGGACCGAAGCTTCCGCGGGTAGCTGACGACCTCTGTATCAAGAGCTTCAGCTGTATCATCTCTTACAACCTCTTAAGCTTGTAACTTTGAACTCAGCTTCTTACATCACCTGTCGAGAACTTACATCTTGAACAATGGCCTCAATTGGCCTCCGGGTAAGCTCTATACCCCCCTATCTCTTCGTTGTCTTCTAACATCTCTAGTCCTCCGTGACCACCCGCGCCATATCCCTCCGATCCTCCCACCTACGCCAAATCCCTCCAACACAGTACTCACGATCCTACTCCAGCTCTTCAAAACCCCCCTCCTCAAGCTCAAGCTCAAGCTCCAACGAATCCATCGCAAGTAGCGCATCCTCAGCACCAAGTAGCAAACTCAATGTCTTCAGTAGCGAATGGGAAGACCTCGACACATCCATCAAGTCCTTCGCCGACCTACCACATCGACTCTTCGGCGCGAACCAACACATGATCATCAACTATGAGCTCAAGGAAGCTTTGCGCCTTATGCTGCGGCAGTTCAATGCGCCGATTATGTACTGCTTTGCTTACGGCTCTGGTGTCTTTCCGCAGAGCCCTTCCAAGGCTAGTATTTCGGAGGCAGACTTTCGTGCTGTGCATCCGAATCCACCGGAGGCGTTGATAAAGTCGCAGAAGGGATCGCCGAAAGTGCTGGATTTTATCTTTGGTGTGTCGCATGTTGAGCATTGGCATTCAATAAATATGAAGCAACATCGGAATCATTACTCAGGTCTGGCTTCGCTAGGCTCAGGCGTGGTATCGCGAGTGCAGAATTGGGGTGCTGGCGTTTACTTCAACCCTTATGTCGAGGTCAACGGAATGCTCATCAAGTACGGCGTCACAAGTATCGATAACCTCGTTCGCGACCTTTCTTCATGGGATAGTCTATACCTGGCCGGTCGTCTTCAAAAGCCCGTCAAGATTCTCCGCGACCATCCTCGCGTCCGACTCGCCAACCAACATAACCTCATCGCCGCAGTCCGAACAGCTCTTCTCCTCCTCCCACCACAATTCACCGAAGCTGAACTCTACAGCACCATCGCTGGTCTAAGCTATCTAGGCGATCCACGAATGGCTCTCCCAACAGAGAACAAGAGCAAAGTCACAAACATCGTCGACAACAACATCATTCACTTCCGTCGTCTCTACGCCCCTCTCGTCAAGACCCTTCCCAACGTGGACTTCACAGGAGCATGTCGCATCGACGACACAGAGTGGATCATGAATCCCGAAGCCGGCAACACACTCCAACAAGACATGGACCCCAAACGTCGTGGTAACATGGTCAGGCGACTACCCCAAACCTTCCGGTCACGTCTATACTTCCAGTACCAAAGACGTTTCGGCATTCCCCGCGGAGAGTTCAACGAGCTCATGAAAGCTTCAACGGATGAAGAAGGCGGCGCCGTTAAGAAGATGCAGGGCGGGGAGTTTGAGCGCCGCATCGCCACAGACGACGCCCATAAACTCAACGAAACGGTGCGCATCGTCATCAAGCAAACGGTCAACTGGCCAAGTACCGTGCAAAGCATCAAAGGCTTACTGATGGGCGGAGTCTCGAGAACGTGGCGTTATCTCGGGGAGAAGTATTCAAAGTATAAGAAGGACCAAGATAGTAAAAAGAGTAAAAAGGCGTGAGATTATTTCTGTATATTTTAAAGCATAACTTCACGTCCCATGAATGAGGAGTACAAGGACAAAAAGCGAATTGGTATAGACGTAGCGAAGTAGCAACAAAGACTGGACATAACTGTCCTTTTTTATGATTCATCATGGTTCTGTTTCTTTCAGCTCCAAGCCTACTTTCAGTTCCTCCCGAGGTTGTGATTTTTAAACATACAAAATACGCATACAAAGAGAAATTATACTAAAGAAAGAAAAAAACAGAGGAAGATGGGTAACAAAATGAAGAAGAGTGAGAAAGTTCACCCCCAGGAACAAGCCCCATTACGCTCGCTATTCAATGCGCCGCCAAGATATGGCAGATATCTTGTCTTTTCTATCCATGCACGTGAAAATTACTCAATACTATCCACTACCGTCCTTCGTATTTACCGCTGACGAGCTTTCTCGAGATAGGCACGTCAACCCACTTGTGTTCTGTGCTCGCGGTATCATCTGCAAAGGGGTCGTCCTCAGAGATATCCTTGCCTTTGCCCTTACCCTCGTCGAGTCTGGAAATGGAGATACCGCTGCCAATGACTTGATCGCCTGTGGCTCTGAACTCCCAGCGTGCTTCGATGTGGCCTGGCTTAGGCTCTGCACCTTCTGCGCCGATGATGCGGCAGACGATCTTGTGAGGTTCCGTTGTGAGGGTGAGATCGCCGATGCGCCAGTACACGAGGTGCTTGTCCTTGAGGTGTGTTCCTACGGGCTTTGTCTGGGCGCCACTGGATTTGCCTTCGTAAGTGGCGACGATGACAACGTTGTGTAGTGTTACCGGGGCGGTGAGCTTTGAAGATGGGTTAAGCTGGTACTGTAGCAAGAGGCCGAGTTTGTCTCCTTGTGGCTTCCATGCGGGCTTGAGGGAGAGAGGAGCATGTTCGCCGAGTGTAGTGGTTTCGGATTCCTCGGAAAATACTCGGTATGAGAATGCGGGTGCGTTCTGAGTGAGGTGAGATAGATCCAGGTTGAACTGATCGTTATGGTCAGGAGATGAGTTCTGCACAAAGATGCGGTTCGGTCCGATGCGCTCAAGGGCCGAAAAGTTGTTGATGCGAATAGTCTCATAGCCTGACATATGTTAGTGGGTTTTGATATTGTAATGACAGGAGCTGCTTACTCTTTGCATCACCGGAATCACTGGGGTTGTTGACGAATGCAATCTCACCAGTAATGGTTGCTGACTTGACGACACCATCTTCAAATGTAGCATTGACACTCTCAATAATAGACGTGTTAAGTCCTGGAGCAGTCATATGCGCGTGCTGAGGATGGTTCAAACCACCCAATGAGTTGCCTGATCTCACAGACTGTGTATCCGAAGTACCAGCAATACTAGCCTCAGATGCCAAGGCTGCAACTGCACTTCCCTTGGAATGAGATTGTGCGAAAGTTGGAGATGTTGGTCTAGCGCTCAGGGACGAATCTGTACCGCTCTCAGGGAGGTTGGGCGGTGGCACATACATAGTATGGCGCACGTCACGACGTCCTCTCACTGTACCACTACGACGAGTTGCCGGTCCGAGCTTGAGACTGTTGGCGACGCTAGAAAGAGCAGCCATCTTGGCTTCTGGATCCTCATCTTCCACAGGCGTCTGCTGAATGTTGACCTTGAGAAGCTGGTCAGGATCTTCGCCAGACTCCTTGGCTTCGCGCTGAGCCTCAGAGATGGGGTCGTTCATGGGTGGTGGAACGGTAAATCCTTCAGCGTCCTTGGTTGCGATTTGCGGCGCGGGAGACTGGTTCTCCTGCTTGTGCGACGGCGGAGGACCAGGAGGAGGCTGGACATCTGACAGATCGGGTTCATGGTTACCGTTGACTGTACCCCCAGTCGTTTGTGGGATCGGGCTGTCGAGCAGATTTCCGTTGTGCGACACTCCGTTCGTGTTCTCATGCGAGGCATCGGGCCTGGGTGAGTCGGTCTCGTTATTGGGCAGCTTGGGCACATCGGGAGTTTCTGCCAAAGAAGACAATCGGTGGTGCTCTGCGAGGTTGTTGGAGGAGCCTCGAGGGGAGACACCGCGGTCATTTTGGCTGTGGCTGGTTCCCATGCGTCCGAAGCTGGGACCTAATTTTCCAGGAGAGAGCTGGCCGAAACCGGCGTGCATGCTCTGTCTCCTGCGTCCACCGAACATGGTGCCGAGGCGACGCAATTTACCACCTTGAAGCTGTTAGTAACCAGCAAAGGAGAGCTGTGAAAGGACCTACCTGGCTTCTCTTGTGGAACCGAGTTGTGTTCGCTGATATCATCATCGCCTGCGTGGGAAGAGGCGGGAGCTGGAACAGGCGCAGGAGACGATGTATGAGCGCTTTGAGCAGGCAAATTGGTGCTATCGGCAGTACTGGGAGGCACTGGTGTCGAAGGAGCTGTGCCTGCAAAAGATGACTGCCGTGTTGATGTCCTTGTAGGGAGCTTCGCCTTGCCAGCCGTAGCCCTGTGCACGAATGACTGAATCTCCTTTTCCGTGTCGATTTCGAGCATCAGAGCAAGAGTCTCCATAGCATTCTCCTGCACACGCCCAGCTGAATCGGATTCGTGGGTTTGATACTGTGTGAGAAGATCACGCAGGTTATTCACTCGTGACTCGTCGAGGGCCTGGAGAGATTCGAAGATGAAAGGTGCCTGCGACTCCCACTGTCCTGTAGCAGATTCAAGCTTGGAGGAAGCTGCATCGACCTTTGAAGTGTTTGCACGGCCTCCTTTCTTGGTGAGCTTGTCGACCTGATTCTGGGACTCTTCGAGGTCCTTGGCCATAGTCGATAGGTTACTGGACATGGTAGTCATGTTCTGGACATCTTTGCGGTTGGCAAAATTGCGCAGCGGATGCTCGATGTCTCTCTCGATGCGATCGGCAAGCTGATGATGCGAGTGGGCGATGTTCTCCGTCGAGTCGATGATTCTATTCCACGGCGCTTGGAACACACTGCAGTTCTGTGAGCGATTGCGATACAAAGGCCTCAGGAGGGATGTTTACCCTAGCTCGGACTGAGAGTTGGGAACCTTGAAGGTAGCAAGCTTCTTGAGGCCCTGCACGTACTGATCCTCCACGCGACGGCGCTCCTGTGTAGAATTGGTTAGCGAGGTGTCGACGAGGCTCGCAGCGTGATGCCATGTTGTTGCGTAGCCATTGGCGGTTTGCGGATTGTCGTACCTGGAGCCAGTCGGCAATTTCGGTGTTGACGCGGGACATGCGCTTCATTCGTTCGGTAAGAATATGTACCGCCTGGCTGGGCTGAAGAGTTGCCTATTCATAGCGCAAGAGGTCAGCCAACGTTCAGCCTGGTATTATATTGGATTTTGCCTCCATTGTCGCTCGTGGCGATAGAATTGAAGGTCAAGGGGATTTAGCTTACCAGCATGGCGGGATACTCGGCCCTGGCCATATCCTCCATGATGGGCAGCGCAAAGGATTACTGTAATTATGTATAGATGCGGATGGGGGAGCAATGAATTAATTATAGGATTAATCGCTCGAGGACGATGCGCATGGCGGTTTCGGTTGGGCGAGAGGGGTCGGTTGACAAGCTGAGTTCGTTCGTATGCGATGATGAGCTACGTAACAAGGGAGTTATCCGTAGTAGATCAGATGATTGTGATATTGTCGGAAGAGTCGGGCTCTGAGGAGTAAGTGAGTATTATTGCCGCAGAAAGCGTAGATCCAATGCCAATGCAGTGCGATGAAGCCGAGGATAGACGGGGACGGGACACGAGGTTGGAAAACAAGACCGAAGAGTAACTTAATGCCTTGGCTGGGACGACAACGGCTAAAAAGGGCCCTGACCCAGAATAATTAGAGAGAGGCTGGCGCTGAAAGTGAGCGAAACAAGACAGGGCTGCCAGAGTCAGGTTTGTTTGGGCTTGGGCTGGGGTAGCTTAGCTTGGAGACGGTGGAGCTAAGCTAGGGGAGGAAAGAAAACTCAGGACCTTGGCCTTGAGTGATAGAAATATTCATTACAGTCTAGCCTGAGTTTGGGGGCCCTTTTACCGAATTTATTTTGACACCCTAAATAAAGATCCGATGTTTTCTTGTTCCATGTGGCCATTAATGGGCAAAACGTTTGGTGGTTGGCTAATTTTCTCTAGAGGCCTTCGAGAAGTTCCCTAACAAATTAAGTTAGAGTCACGAGGCCACGACATGACCTCATAGTCTCAGTACTCGATAAATGTTCTAATATCAACCCTGATGAAGCCTCATACTCAAGTATCTGATATACTGAAGAAATATTGATCTGTTCTGACTCTCCAGGCATTGCATAACTATTATACCCCCTGCTCCTCGTCATCTGGGCCTTGTTTCTGCTTTATGAAATAGCGGGCCTGTTCTCCATCTGCTTTTCCACCAGAAACCAGATCCTCAGAACCTGAGACATCCCAGTAACAGAGGCTGATCTTTGCTCATTCTTACCGTCGGGCGGGGAAATTTTATCTGTTGTGCTATAATCCTTTGACAGCAATTGACTTTCTAGATCTCATTTGACCTGTCATCTCACATACAGTAACTAAACAAACCCTGCAAAGCAAAATAATGGAACTACCGGAATGGAAAGCTGCCCTGACCATGTCTCAGCGCTATGAGACAATTCAAAAAATGTAAGTAGCCTAATGTGTAACGTACAAATACTAAGGTTCCGTAGACAAGCCTCCCTTGCTACAACTAGCATGAGTGAGGCCATCGCCATAGAACAGGCCGCTTACCAAATCGCTTCTACTCAGGTGCGCCCGAACCAACTTCAGCGGTCCAGAACTCGCGGATCCGCTGACATGGCCTAGGACGAGTACAATCTCGCCTGTCAGCCAACCTCGACACCAACGCCTTCGCCCCCTCAGGAGGAAGAGGAGGGTGACTCTGGGATACGCATTGGGCCGTATGGGAACTGCAGACCTGTCTCGGATGGTGTAACTTCAGAGGTCTTTCGTTCGGGTGATAAGGCGCTTAAAGTCATTGTGACTTATCAGGATATTGAGCCGCATAATCCGCAACGAGAGGCCAAGATACTCAAGGGGTTGAGAGAACCGTGTATTCCTCTTCTCGAGACATTTCGCGATCAGGAGCAGAGATTTGTTCTCGTCTTTCCGTTCATGCCGTATACTCTAGCAGACCTTCTCGCCAACGGTCCTTTACCGCTTGATGCCGTCCGATCTATCTTCCGAGATGTCTTGCACGCTCTGAAAGATATACACGCACAAGGCATCATCCATCGAGACATCAAACCGTCTGCAATCCTCCTCTCATCTCCAACTGGTCCAGCATATCTCTCCGACTTTGGCACAGCATGGCATCCCGAGCTATCGACCCACTCAGAACCAGCAGACGATAAGATCCTCGACATCGGAACAGGTCCTTACCGCGCGATAGAAGTTCTCTTCGGACATAAATCCTACGGACCAGAGGTTGACATGTGGGGAGTAGGAGTCATGCTTTCAGAAGCACTCCGTGATCCTCCAACCCCTATATTCGAGTCTCGCGCTGTCCATGAAGATGGGAATCAGCTTGGTCTTATCCTCAGCGTCTTCAAGACCATTGGTACGCCCACGCCTGAGACATGGCCTGAGGCAAAACAGTTCAAGGTCGCACCTTTCGAGCTCTGGACTGTCTTCCCCGCTCGTCCTTGGGAAGAGCTTCTTCCTAATGTAGACCCTGACTTTATCGACCTCTTGTCATCGCTCCTTCGCTACGACAGTCAGGGACTTACTTCTGAGCAGGTCAGTTTCCATTCACTTCCTGTCTTACCTTAGCAACATCGCTGACAGATATTCCAAGGCTCTTGCCCACAAAGCCTTGGCCGTGAACCCCTGAGGTCAATTGGCAGAGCATCATATCACTGAAGTGCTAGCGTTGCCTACCAACCATGAACCACTCACCATCAAACCCATTGCCAATGCTAGACTCTGCCTCGTTTAATCTTCATATCTCGACCGAAATTCATCTCGCCGATCAATCTCATCAGTTCACTATACGCTATAAACAACACTACAACGCTTCCCAAAACGCTTTCCACACATAGAAGAACACTATAACACACTATAAATAAATACACGCTTCAAAAACACTCCAAACAGACATAATGGGCGCCCCCGAAGGCACGTACCCCGTGTCCCACTCTCCTACACCCCTAACCTCAACTAGATAACAACAAGTCCATCCCCTCCGAGGTCGATCAGTTCAAGAACTCTCCTAAGCGCGATAATGCTGAGAATGATAAGGCTGAAAGCTCCGAAAAGAACGAGAACACTGTCAAGAAGGATGACAAGCAGAGTGGATTCGAAGAGAACAAGGAAGATGGTGGTGCAAAGCTTGTTGAAGAGAGCTCTGACAATGAGGAGGGCGGTGCCAAGCTGTAGGACAGGGATATGGATGACGAGAAACGCAGGAATGTGAAGCTCATCAAAGGGGACTCGGACCTCTATGGGGACTCGGACAACGAAGATGGCGGTGCCGAAGTGTAGACGCACCGTTGACCATATCTCTACCAGGACACAGCATTTGATGCCAATACAAAACTTTTTATTCTATCTTCTATACTATACTACCCAGTGATGCTCCTAACCCTGCCGTCTCTTCGTATCCGAACCCAGATAGTCAATCGGATTTCGACACAGTGGGCACGTGTTCTGGTTGCTGCTCTGGAACCACTTGTACAAACACGTCCTGTGGAACAAGTTCTTGCAAGTGGTGCATCGCTTGTCAGGCATGCGTTTGTCAGTCGAGATAATGCTGTAGCAAATAGCACACTCGCTCTGCCCCTTAAGCGCACCGAGAATGTTTCGCTTGAAGACCTGTAGACCATCGATGATGTTGCCATTGGAGAAGGTGATGACACCCTGTGTCGTCATGATCCAACTCTGCCACTTCTTCTCATTGACGGCGACGCGGTTGAGACTCTGCACGGAGACATTCTCGATGGGGTAGTTCTGGGGGATCTTGATGGCAATTGCTGCTTGATCCTCGTCGACTTCATAGCCAGCTATGATCTCTCTGGAGGATCGCGCGACACGCACAACAAGTTCTTTCTCGTCCATAGCAGGAGGTTCCTGACTATCAGCCCACTTTTGGACTTCATCTAGAACGTCTGAGACTATTATGGGTGAGAAGTACTTGGTCGTCCACGACTCAACAGCGATGCGTGTCTGCTTCGAGCGACAGTCGATGTACCAAGCTCGGAACAAGCCAGGTGTGTACTTGTGAAGAAGATAGAAGAGATGAACCAACAGCCACTGCATGTTCTTCTCCTCGGGTTCCGACTCTGCCAATTTGACATCGTAGTCTTGGATGTGCTCTGAGGTGAGGTTGACCTTTTCTAACTTCAACGGATGAGCAGCTGAGTGACCTAGCACGTCAAACATGAAGTCTAGTAGTGGCCCGACACAATTATCTTGCTTGAGGTTGTCGGTAAAGTCGTTTCGGATCTTGAACGATGACGTCGAATAAGCATCAAAGACGAGCTTCCAGGATAGGAGATATGAGCGGATAGGGGAAGGAAACTCGGCGAGCATTTCGTCAGAGTACTTCTCGAGCGTAGGGGCGTCAAGAAGAAGTGATAGGAGTTCGTCAGGGAGTCGGGCATCTGTAACTGTCAGATCTAGGTCTTCATGTGGTAGACCGTTGCACATACCTGTCTTTTCCAGCAAAGCATCAATGGACTTCTGCTGTTGCTGTTCAGGAAGAGCCTGGTGAAGCAGGTTAAACGCAGCTGTCTGGATGTCCCGCGATTCCGACGCCACCAAGCCAAAGATATCAGACAGATCAGGCACATGTCGCAGAGAAATCTTCTGGACCTCTCGGCAAAGCATTGCATCCACAATCTCAAGTGGTTGTGAGCGAGTATCCCGAGGGAGTCTCAGCAGCTCAATCAACGCCCTGGGCTTGGCGCTGGCGTACTCCTTGAGAGCATCTTCAAGATCATCATTAGGCTCTTGCAAAGACTCAATGGTCTTGAATAGCTTGAGTGATGAGTGAATGAAGGGAAGAGCCTCATTCAACTCAAACTCGTGCGCACGGTTCCATAGAGATATGCAAAACTCAATGGTCTTTTCCCAGTAAGATCCATAAACGTCCTTCATACAAGGTAGCAGTTTGTTCAACGCTCGACAAATCTCGGCACAGAGAGCTGGGCTCAGGCTCTCAGGCTCGTCCAGCCAAGACGTGATTTGACGGACGGCAAAAACGATTCGGTTGTTAGCCACGGGCATTTCGCCCGCCTCGTAAGTCTGAGCACATTGCGACAGAAGAACAAGAGTCATCAACGTCTTGTCACTATCTGCCTTGGCTCCTGCGACCTCACTCACAACTTTATTACAGAAGTTGCTAGCAATCTTAGATGGCTGCAGAGTCTCACCAAACCCAGTAATGATAGCCGAAGCCGGCAGGACGGTAGTAGGACCAATCTTGAGAACATCGGGCTTCAGAAGAGCGTCTTCGAAACTGGATGATGCCCCATGTGCCTCAGCCAGGAATTGGACAAGCTCACTGAGCGCTCGTGCACTGTATAATCCTCTGGGTGTCAGCTCCTGAGAGTGTTGCGTCAACAAATCAATAAGGTCTTGGATGATCGGCTTCTCTTCCGAGTCGGTCCAGGCGCCAGCATCAACAGCCAACTGATTCAAGATCCCACGTGTCTTGGACACGAACTCTTCAGCCTGTGCACTGCCTTCAGCATGCTTCAGAGTCTGCCACAGTCGGTTCTCCTCCATACAGGTGATTTGATCAGAGATGAGCTGCACAGTCAGACACTGAAGATACAACAGCTCAAGCTGGAAGGGTTTGGGCAACTGAGACAGTGGAAGCTCCTCCGAAAGTTGAGACACATAAAGAGCCATTCTTGCAGGTATGGCACGTCCCTTTCTGTCCCGATAAATTCTTAGATTGGTGGATCGCGGAGCTCCCTTGACCAAGGCAGCGGCACCGCCAATGCTGTTCGTGATCGACAGAGCAGGATTGACGGACAGTTCCAATAATGGCGCGAGCTCCTTCATCCACACGTTAGTGCTTGGGAAGAGCTCTTCAGAGGGGATGTCACTCGAGACCGCGTTGTATGCTTGTGACACCAACGTGTTAATGTCCAGAGACTGTGTTCCCGCTCGTTCTAGGTTGGCTTGAACGACAGCAATAACAGGTAGCTTTCCGTCAGTGTGAGTATCGAGAAGAGTGCGGATGGCAGTCGCCTTTGAAGAAATAGTGGAGTCCTCGAGCTCAGAAAGCCCGAGAAGCAGAGCTACCAATGTTGTGTGAACGCGCTCATCGCGAGAGAACAGCTCTGGTCGGCCCTTAGCAGCAATCTCCAAGGCTAGGAGGGTTGATTCCGTCTTCGAAGGTTCCTTCTCGAGGATTTCGACAAGAGCTTGAACAAGCTCTCGGTAATTGCTGTCGGTAAGAGTCTGATATGTGACAGCAGCTTCCAACAATTCCCAATCATTGCTACCACCGACTGCCAGAAGAACGGCCTGACCAATAATGTGCTTTTGCAAGTCCATATTTCCCTTGGCGAGAACAGCTCCTCTGTCGTTGGAGATCAGGGATGCAAGGGCGACATCGCGAGTAGCCTCTGACGGTAGATCGAGGACAGCCTCGACCCAAGAGTTCCAGATAGGTGCAAATTGAGTCGAGACAGAGCCAAAAAGGTGAAGCGAGGAGAGAAGGTATCTGGAAGAGGGCGAAGTAACAGCTTTCGCAGCATCATCACGAGCCAAAGTAGTGAAGAACGTCGAGAGCGTTACAGCCCCTTCGCCGTCGAATAAGCGAGGTGCCATACTCAATGCATATTCGATGATTCGAGCTGCACCAAATGGCTTTAAGTTCCGGCTCTCCAGGAGTGCGATACTCTGAGAGATGGCCTTGAGAGAGGGCTGAGCTGTATGGTCTGGCACGTCTTCTTCGAGGTCAGCGATCTTCTCCTCAATCTGGCCCACGAGGCCGAACCACCGTCGACCTTCCTCTGAGATCTTTTCTTGAGACTGTTGATACTCTCGTGACACCTCTGGTAGTGATCCAGAGATTTTGGCGCAGAAGACGCTAGCGAGTCGATCCCATTCTTCCTTGGACGCGGATACCACCGATGGTGACGCTTGAACGGTGGCGATGTATGCCTCAACCAAGACGTAGATCGCGTTTGGACCAAGTGGTATAGCTACAGTCTTTTCTGATACCGAGAACAAGAACTGCTCAATAAGAGGGAAGAGGTGTTCTTGCACAAATGGTAGTTGATCGTCGGCCGGGAGGTTCTTGAGGAGGCGCTTGGCTGTATCGATGAAGCACTTCCATGCATAAGAAGTATTTGTTCGAGGTTCATCGCGATGTGTGATGCCAGACTTGAGAGAACTCAAGAATTGAGAAGCGACCTCGGGTGTGATCAAATCCGATGGCAGAACCATCAGTAGCTGATCTAAGTACTCCCAGAACTTGGGTGGGCTCCCTTGAGATCCCTTGGCGACGAATGCCTGCAGCCTACCCAGGGGAGACTTTGGACCGCTCGGTGTCTTCGTCGATGTCCAAACATCGGGATATGTTTGTGTCATTTTTGTCAACGCTCGCACATATTCGAGCGCCGACCCAGTTTGGTTGGTCTTTAGACCTCCCGTAATGAAAGCTTGCTTGACCTTCGCATCATCGGCATATGGCAACTTCCGGTCGATGGTGGCGAACAGCAGTTGACATACTGTCTTCCTGACAGACGAGTCATTGAAAGTAATGGTCTTCCAAACGTTTTCCTCCGCAAAAAAGTCATCGTATCGAGATTGCAACTTCTCCAGATTACTTGGTTCGACCTTTTGTAGCAAACTCAAGACAAGTGACAAGCTAGCAGTAACAACCCGGTAATACTTTGCCTCGGCATCCTCCGCCGTCGTTGATCGTTCATCGCTCAGGGTATCTTGTGTTTCTTGGATAGCATCAATGGCATAGTCAAGGATCTGGCCCTGGCACTTTGTCCAAAACGCAAGGACCTTTTCAGGGGTGTTGAGAAACGAGGTTAGACCGTCGCTAGCAGCCCTGGCAACAACGCGGTCGCGGTCATAAAGGCCGGCAAGCCATGCGCCGACGATCTTTGGCAGATGACGCTCAAAACGCTTGCGGGCTGATTTCATGAGCTCAAACTGAAGGTTATGCGTCAGCTCGCGCACTCGGCGAGAGTTGTCTATCGATGTGCGTGGATATAGTTGGACCCAAACGTCGAGGATGCCCTCTTCAACCCCGCCATCCTTGTCAAATGGATGAGCCTGTACATAAGCTAGTAGCTCCTCGAGCGCTTTAGCCTTGGTGGTGCTGTCCTTCTTCAGAATGTTCTTGAGCGACACAACAACATTAGGATCCGAGACAGCAGCAAATGAAGGAGGCTCAGCGAGGTACGACAAGGAAGTCCCAGATGCGGCGGTGCCAAAGCCTCCGAAAGCCGAGAAACCGGAGCGGGGTCCTTCAAAACCGGTCTTCCCTTGAGACCGCTTCATGGCTGTGATAATTTGGTGATAGCCAGGTAAGGATGTCGACGTAGGTGTAATTCGATATGTAGTGACAGGTGCCGCTCGGCTGATGATCGGTTAGGCTCTAATTCGGTTGAGGCTTTCAAGGCTGCTGATGATATGAAATTTGGTGGTGAGGCACCTAATGATGTCACGGAGCACGGACCGTGGCTAAACTTAGGGTCTTTGGACGTGGTCGATTTAGTGAAGATGAGCGGGTCGGGCTGTCCACTGTATGAGCCTCATTCATGACAGAGGAAGACGACGGACGATCGCAGAGATTATATACTTGAGAGGACTGATATATGCTAACGTTTTAAATTTAAAGAAGAAAAATTAGTTTTAATTTTTCGCCAGTCAACAATAGACTCTCACCCTGAGCCGTGACCTTGACTCACGCCGATCGGCTGAGCCAATCACAAATGGTAATGCCAGGTGAGTTTCCAACGAACATGAAATGTGAGTGAGTTATTTGTGCATAATCTCTTCGTTACCAATCACTACCGTATATTCTCAGGGTAGCAGGTGAAAACTATAATCTTTATATCGATTTAACATTATATAGGAAAGCTTGTTAAAAGTGCTCTACGGCTGGACAGCAGTCCCAACTCTTCTCCACAGCATCCGAGCTAACCTAGACCTCAGGCCAATCATGGAAATATTATCGTTCTGCCTCAAGTCACTCCAAGAGTCTGCTTTAACCTTTTATCTGAGAGATTACAATTAATAAGGCGTGACATATTCTCGATTCTTAAAACACTACATCTTTCCTCGTATTATCACTCATTAAGCGCCCGTTGAAGGAACCACTGAGAGCCGTCCATTTACTAACAATGAACAAAGTGCTGCGGCTCACACAGTGTGCCAATCAGCTTACGGAACCCCTGTAACCACTTCTCAAACCGTCGACTTACAGCACGAAATACACTATTGATTGACAGAGGCGCGGATGTGACTTATCAGCTCGTGATACCAATCACTCAAAGATAAGCAGAGCATTAATATAGGCTCAAAGTTTGCAACCGTCAGTACGAGAAGCACCAGATCATGATCAACTTGGTTTTCCGTCTTGTGTCTCGCAAAAAGAAAGCAAAGAATGCTGGTGGCCTTGTCTTGCCTGGTTTGCGGATTGATGACCTGTATTTCAGGTTACAATTGATCGCCACTGCATGCAAGCATGTGAGAGCAATTCATCCCTTGGCTGCTTGGTTTCAGACAACAAAAGCCCCTGTCATCTTACGATTGGTTGCGGCACGCCAGGTAGGATTGAGTCGTTTAATCGCCGCGATATGCGCCATTAAATCGACCACTAAACAACAAAGATCAATAGCCTCAGCATTTGTTGAATGTTAAATTGAGCCGAGACCGTCGAGGCGTGCGTCACGATAGCAACACGGTTTCTCAGTTAAGTCCAGAGAGCAGCATTTGTTGATATCCCTTTCTTCCCTTTCGGTTCAGAATGGCCGCATCGAATCAATGCTGCTTGCGTCTGTCCTCAGAATCGAATGTCTTAGGGGTTCAAAGCCACAAAGACCCTAGCAGAGACGAGATAAGCCGTCCTCGACCACCCCTGTCACCTCGCGTGAGCCGCACCATTAACAACTTTGAGCGGCCGCTTGACAATGAGCGGAATGTCTGTTTATGGAGGTCACGATAGTTGCGTCGGGTGTTGGTCTGGAACCAAGTAAGCCACTCTGTCCTTACGCCATACTGTTTTACAAGATCTTTCGGTCAAGAGCCAGAGCGGCTGTGTAAGCAGATGTGCCCATCATTACCTACAGTATCTCACCAGGCAGAGGCTCTGGGCCCTGCGAGCTTGACGTCAACGGCTGGTTCACGGACAGGCGGGGCGGGATCAGCGTCCACTTGCCGCTTCGGGGTGATGGTGTCTTCCCCGCAAATGGACGACGAGCAGTGGGTCTGGCTTATGCAGTCACGGCTCGTTACAGCGGCTGAATGGTCCGAATTGTACTGTACTTCACTGTCTAAGAAGAGCAATGCCTTGTACCGTCAGCAGGTTGAGACACGTTTGCGGCGCTTGGTGAGCTCTACCTCCAACCGGGTTGTGGACACAAGCCTCTGAGTGAATCTGAGTACAATGCACGGAGTAACAAGACACAAGACACAAGAGGCTTTCAACACGAGTCACAACTGTCAGTCGTGCTACAGTTTCACGGCGTCACCAAACAAGCCCCTCTAGCTCTAATCAATCCAATTGTACTCCGTATCTCGTCTTACACTGGCTATTCCTCCCCATGTCCCCTCTTTTCTTAGGCCATGTCCTCTCCACTCCCCCAACTTTACAGGGGCTCCACTTCATTTAGTGCCTTCCCCCGGGCGGTCTTTATTGAACCGCAGGCCGTCCCTGACCAAACAAGGCCCCATCGCGTGTCGTCGTTCGTCGTTTCCGTTCCGTCCATCCAGTCCGGGCAGTGTGTTTTAAGGTCTTGGGTTCCCCTCATGTAGCTCGTCATCCTTTCTCTTCATTCTCCAGTTTCACATTATTCACATTCAATTTACAGCATTTTACGCTCGCGTTCAATACATTCTCATCGTCTAAGTCACTACTGTCTCACTTCCAGAACCGACAGCTTCGGTTTACAGCCTTACATCACGTACCGTGCCTTTTGAACTGTTCCAATAGCAGCCTCGGGATTGTTGCCTGGGTGCTCGCTCTCAATCATCTTGTACCCGTAAGTTTACAGCATCTGCAACGTGTCTGGCATTCGCAACCAGCATGCGTTCCAAGATTGACTCACTCATACAGTACTGACGTTGACCAGCTCCTTTAGGTCATTCATAGCTCTACTACACCATGCTAGCGTCAACACGCATCTGGACAAGTGAACGACTTGTTCACTCTCGCACTGGCACAGCAAATGTTCTACGTTCTACTGTTTCGCTACAATCGAAATGCGAGCAATACAGACACTATTCCCCCGCTGTGTCGTCTTCGGCCTCTTCTGAGTTCCGAAATGGACGTCGACGTGGTTCAGTCAGGTTCCAGCAACCTACGGCGTTGAGTCGCAGCATTTCTTGGGACACCAAGTCCAAAGCTTCTTCCAAGAAGGCTGCAAAAGGCTACAATCGACCCGTCGATCCTTCAAAGTTTACTACCATTGATCAAGTAGCGGCCTGGGCCAATGACTTATTTGGTATCCGACCAGGAGCGAACATTGAAGACGTGGAGCGAAGTGCTATTGAGCACTTGTTTCGAGGCGATAGCAAGGCCAACATTCGCAAGGCTACTGTGACCAACGCTCATCATTTCAGCCGCGCAAGTACAAGTGCGGCAAGCTCGAAAGATACCCTCTTCTCCGCTGTTCACGGACAAGATGCTACCTTCATTGATCCCATAACAAACCGTCGGGTGTCAAAGTCTACAATGGCCGGAACAGCAGCTCGATACGATGCCCAGCGAGACCTCAAGCCGACTGACTTCGTTGATGTGTCTGCTGAGGCTGACTCGACTCCCAAGTATGACGACTTGGACAAGTACAAGCCTACCATCGACACTGAGACGAACCAACCAGATCAACCCAAGTACGACGATCTTGACAAGTATGAACCAGTAGTAGATGAGAGACCTCAAGAGAAGTCTACCGAATACGATGATCTGGACAAATATGGCCCTGTCAAGTACAATGAGCCCGATGGAAAGCGACCTACTACGGCCGAAGAGGATTCTAAGCAGTACAAGGATCTTGATAAGTACTCCTCTGCGAGCCTGGACGACCCTCTAGCCAAACGTCGTTTGACCGCTGAAGAGCAGTCCAAGGTCTATGATGACTTGGATCAGTACAAGCCCGTTTACCACAACGAGCCTGATGGCAAAAGACCACAGACTGCTGAGGAACTGTCCAAGAACTACGACGATCTGAATATGTACAGCAAGGGTGTGTATTGGAATGAGCCAGATGGCCTGCGCGAGCTTACGCCAGAGGAACGTTCCAAGGACTACAAAGACCTTCATATGTATGGACCAGTTGCATGGAATGAGCCCGACGGCCTGCGTCGTCTGACACCTGAGGAGGAGTCCAAGCAGTACAAGGATTTGGACAAATACGCTGATCCTTTTGAAGCCAGCCAGGCGGCCTTGAAGGCCCATGAGAAGGCGCAGATGGATCGCACTATGCGAGGCAAGCCCTTAGCCCCCAAGGTTGATGCTCCCGTCGAGGACTTTGCAAGCAAGTACAATGACCTTCACCTGTATGGTCCATACCACTGGAACGAGCCCGATGGTCTCAGAGAGCCTACCAAAGAAGAATTATCCAAGAACTATGACGACCTTCATTTATACGGTGGTGTCTTTAAGTGGAACGAGCCTGATGGCTTGCGACCCCTGACGGCAGAGGAGAAGTCAAAGCATTACAGTGACGTTCATAAGTACGCTGCTAGTGACTTATCACCGCGCACCGAGCGAGTGCATCCCGAAGAGGCTTCCAAGGTGTACGAGGATCTCCCCGCCTACCGCAAATTCGAGAACGCGGATGACCCTGCACCGCGTATCGACCCCGAGATTGCTTCGAGGAAGTATACCGATTTGGGTGCGTATAAGTCTTTCGAGAACGGCGACCCTCAGACGGAGCGCGTTCACCCGGAAGTGGCATCAAAGCAGTACAGGGATCTACACAAGTATCCATCAACTGGCTTTGACGACGTCGTACAGGCAGTGCATCCTGAGGTGTTGAGCAAGAATTACACAGATCTTGGCAGTTACAGGCACTCCGACTTTGCATCCCAGGCTCAGGGCTATCCTGTTCAGCCCGAGGACGCATCCAAGGTCTTTCAGGACCTACGCAAGTATACAGGAGTTCGTCCCAACGAACCCACCGGCAAGATGTCGGTCCCTCTGGATGAAGTCGCCCGCGGCCTCCGAGAGTTCGATTCCAAGGCAGGTTCCCAAGATTCCCCGGATTCAGCATTATATACTTATACTCGATCCCCGAACAGGTCTTCTCCCGGCTCTACGGAAACTAGTATGGACCCTTCCGGCCCTGAAAGTGCCGATGTCATCCGAGCTGCGGTCCTTCGCAGAGCTCAAGAAAGTAGTGAACGAGCCGAGAACCAAAATCTGTCTGGCAACAAAGGTCAACAGGTCAAGACGGCACATGCTTCAGGACTTACAGGAAACTACGCGCGAGACTTTCCCGAGGAATTTGCCAGGTCCTGGAGCAGGGACAATTCATTGTCCAAGTCGGTACTACTTCCCAATGGCTTTTCAGGAACATCACCCGTGAAAGAAAGCTCAAGCTCTATGGAGGATGTTGAGCCTGGATCTATGGATGAGAGCTTTCCCGTGGATAACACAAGATTAAAGACGGCACTGGATCGCTATGCGGCCAAGAGGACTAAAGACCCGTATTCCCACGAACCTCAGGGTCTGCAAACAAGTTATTCAGAAGAGTGTGGGCGCCCAACGATACCTATCATGGAGAAGCATTACAAAACTAAAGCTGGAGATCCTACGACAAAGACACCAGAGATGCCCAACATGGCTTCATACAAAATTGTCGCTTTTGACCCAGTTTCGAGGGCGATGAGCGTGGCCGAAGCCAATTCCGCTGTCAGCGCCAGTGATAAGCCGATGCCTATTCCTGATGCTCTCGTCAAGCTGGTGGACCCTGCCAATTTTCTCCCTTATGTCAAATCACTTCGGGAGGAAGGCTACGAAATAGTGTCGGGAAGTGGGCAAATGTTGATCTTCCGCAAAAAGCAGTCAGCCGATGAAATGGTCAGTCAGGGTGGAATTTCTCCTCCCTATGACAGCATTCACAGGATTTGGACTGACAGCCATTGCAAAAGGTCTAAGCGGTGTGCAGCTCGGACGAAGAAGTCGATTAAGAAGAGAAACATTGGACGCAAGATTCTGGTGGGAACTGGTTTAGTTGCAGGATCGGCCTACGTGGTGGCCTTGTTAACGAATTCTCCCAGAACGAGGAATTCTGATGGGAAGTCGCAGAGCTAGTGGGTATGGGATTCGGAATTGGCTCGAATGACACTGCCTTTCATGTTGAGGGATGAGAAGTCTGCAAAGGTTCACTAAGGTACACGGTGAGAAGTTTCTTTGGAGTTTGGTATTGGGATTTCAGCGATTGAGCTTGAGGGTGTCTCAGCCATCCCAAGCGTTTATGATATGACAGCCTGTTTTCTTTGTTGGAAGTTTACATGTGGGACGCATTCAGCGGAGCATGATAACACGGAGCTACGGAGTCAAGATACCTCGGCACATCAACTTGCATCGTTCGATAGCCATGATTACAATGACATTCGTTTATTATGAGCTATAACAGTTGCGCTCATTCTTGGGCTTTTCCTTTTGGTAGCCAATTTGTAGTGTACAATGCCCATGACCTTTTGCATCCTTGCGTTTACCATGCCCATTCCATTAAGTGTTCCGTACAATTACAATTTCCCTGTTCCTTATTCTGTCTGTCAATGTCGATTCAAGAGCCCTCTCGCTCTGTAAATCCAGGACCCGTAGCGACCTGCCCAATCTTGTCCATGTGCATCTCATGCTTCTGCTCCTCAGGACTCCAGCTCTGTCGTCGCTGGATCGAGGGCGTCCAGCTATTCGTGTGGCGCATGCATCGGTCGGCACCGGCTTGGGCGGATGGAGAAGTCGGAGCTGCAGATGACGAAGTCAGCTTGTGCAGAATCGGAAGCGTGTAGCTGTGCTGTGTACCTTCTGAGGGAGGGGTTGTATGGGATGTTGAGATAGCTGTTGGTTGGCGATCCATTGTGAATAATGTTATATTGAAGAATTGGGTTGTAGGTTTGTTGTTGTGATGAGGTGAATGTTGATATAGAGGTTTGTTGGTATGTGAGTTGCTGTAGCTTCGGTCAGTATGTCTCATACCCCAATCCTTCAGCGCACTTACCCTCAACAATAAGTTCAATTGATGGTAGTCAAGTTTAACTTTCTTACTTGCAGCTTCCCTTCATCAGGACCTCGTTGTCATATTTATACACGTTTCTTCCCGGAAGCATAATTATATCATAAGAGAACCCCCTCTTCAGCTCGACCCTTGCAAGCGTGATTACTAGCATTCAATTGGTGATGATTGGAGGATGTGGCGAATTGAATGGCCTGATAGCATGTAAAGTGACGGCTGAGGCGTGATTATCTCGGTATTTTAGAGTTTCGCTCCGACGAGATCGGCCCTCGGGATTTGGGGGGTGTCGTGTGATGGTGGATATAATGCTGTGATGATGATAATCAATGCGGTGATGAACAATTGATGCAGTGCTTCACAGGTACACAACTGTGATTTGTAAGTATTCTTGGGTTGTTACAGTGAATATGCAACTGTCTTTATTCGGCATTGTTTCTACAGGTTGATCACCCCGGGTAAACACAGAAATTGAGGTTTGGAGTTACATTGAATGCATGTGGCATTGTCTGGGGTACCCCAATGTTGATGTGCCCCGGGTCAAACGGCTACAGGGCTCGTTCGTTGGTGGAATCATGCACGTAAGAGTCCAGACTCTCTCAATTGACCTCGTGATGCTCATCAGATCATCCACCAACTGGATGACTTTCTCACATAAGCAACCAATCGTCGGGTTATTTGGTGATAATCCATTGCTTTGCTCGCATACAACATACCATACACACATTAAAAACAGGTACAAGAATACGCTACCCCAAGCCCTTTCCCTTCCCTTCTATATGCTCAACAAGGCATATCTCCATCCCTTTTTGTTAAAACCCTCCCAACTCCATCATGCAGAAATAAAAGTAAAACTAAGACGCCGATGCTATGCAGCTTGCGAAACATGAGAGCCGGAAATGTAAAGATAAAAACATGGAAATGATAAAAAGGGGTATACAGCAAAAACACAGACATCCACCGTTAAACAGGAAACTTTGAGAATCATGTAGTCATCTCTCGGAGTGAAGAATCGTATGTACGTGAAAAGGCGGGTGGATCAGGGAGTCTTGGGACGCTTCCAGTAGTATTGCTATTATACAGTGTAAGTTTGAGTGTATATTGTCAAGTTGAGAATGTCACAAACCTTGTGTTGCTTGCGACAAGCGCGGAGACTGGGCTTGCGAAGGCCATCAACGACTGCGGCGCGACGCTGTTGGTCGTCGTCTTCCTCAGGAACATAATAGTACTCGCTCTCAAGGGGCTTGCCCGCTGCGTCCTTGCCCTGGCGCTTAATGATACCAATGCAGGGCGTGCTCTCAATAACATCGCGGAGATCGTCCTTGGAAAGGTCTTGCTTCTCCTCAGAGGGGAGGTGCGCCATGATGGTGGACAGAGGAGTCGAGGACAGACGCGAGAAAGCGAGCTGGTTGATGACATGGTTGCCAACAGCAGGGTGGGACTCAAAGGACATCCTGAAGATCTCCGGAGTCGGAGAAGACATTCGAGGAGGAGACGAGAGTGGAGACTCGGTCCTGGCCTGCTGCTTGCGAGGAGACTGAGGAGGAGCAGGAATCTGACGAGGAGCGAACAGATCGGAAGCAATGGCGCTGTGGAGTGGGTTGGCACGCTTGACACCCTTGAACACCTTGGGAGACTTTGTCGTTATCGAAGCCAACCGGCAGGAAATGTCGGCGCCGAAAGGCCCGAAAGAGTGCACGATAGGATCATTCTCCTCATCGGGGTTGTGGTCTTCACCATCACTGACCTCACTGCTGAAGCTGGCAGTCACACCGGTGCACATGCTGACATTGATGTTAGTGGGATCATGCTTGTGCTCAGGCAGCTCAAGCTCAGCGTCGTCCTCGTAGATTTCAATGTCACGCTGTCCGGGGAGCAGGGCCTGGAGGCGGCGGGAGCTTGAGAGACTAGCAGGCGTGGGGCTCTCGGGTGAAGCAATACGAGAAGCGCGACGAGGAGGGGAAGACTGGAGAATGGCCTGGGCACGAGCCTGGCAGGGAGGAGAGTCCCAGGTGGTGTCGGAGAGATGGTCAAGAGCCCGCTTGGGCCATTGGACGAGGACACGCGAGTTTTGCACGTCAATTATGATCTCGGAACCCTCTGTTTCACTGGTGAAGCTATCGCCCTTGTACAGCTCCCAAGTACGACCCTGGCTATGCAACTTGAGACCATTCCAGCCATTGCAGACGATTTCGATCTTGCTGGGCTCAAGGGGACTCGCAGCAGCGACGAAGCGAGCCTTTACGTGGACGCGGGAGACGAGGCGGTCAGCGGAGATCTGGTAGTGTGACGAATTCGACGATCGGCCCATGATGAGGGTCTCGCCGTTTTCCGAGAGTTCAACAGCGGGGACGGCAGCGAGCGGGGCACGCTCGGAAGCGGTAGCGGACCGTTGAGGCGGGGAACTCGAGAGGATACCTGTGCTCGAGGTGGGAACGGGAGTAGGATATTTGAGGTGAGCTCGCGACGAGGAGCGCCCTGGGCCGAGATTTTGTCGCTTCACGGGTCGAGGGAGGTTTGGAGATGACGAGAGCGGCTCAAAGGGCGGGAGGAGACTCGGTGCTGAGCGCTTGGAGCCGGCGAGGGAGTAGGGCTTCATTGTTGGAAGTGTTGGTTCGGCGGAGGAGCCTTTTCGAGGTGATGAGCCCAGAGAATCCATTTTTGCGTTGTTTGTTTCTTGTAGGAGTTGTAGAGGTGTAATTCGGTTCGTGGTGTTGTAGATCGAGGATTGAGGCCGGAGATCGCGTCCAGAGATGAAGGAGACAAGACCAGGTAACACGCGTGAAGTGCAAACGTCAAACTCGCTCAGAATTTGAGATCAAGATTGAATCTCTCGTTTCCACCAATTTTCTCCCTTATCCTTTTTAATGTCTCGCCAACGGCGTCGTCGTGGTACCAGAAAACGATGACGACACGAAGAGCGGTCTAGTTTCTCAAGGTATACTTTCCTTTCTTAAATCATAGGTGTAAAATAAAAAAGAATGAATCAGATAAAAACCATCGGTCCCAAAGAACTCGACCAAACGTGAAACCTTTTTTTTTTGGTATGGTAGGAAGTACGTGCAGGTGGTGGTGAGATTGTGAGAAAGGCTCTCGTGTTGGGTAGCGGGAGGTATTTAAAGAGGCATGCTCCGCTTTACGCGGGACGCGGGCGCCTCGCGAGCAAGTAGTCGTGGTTTTTTGGCGTTGGCGTTTTTACAGTGGTTGAGAGCGCTGTAATTTAGGGAGCTTAATTGGAATTAGGTGCTTAACGCGGTTCTGGACGGGGCGCGTTGAGTGGTGATGTGGGCAGTGGAGTGGACCCGTGTTGGCGGTATCGATAAGGGTGATGCTCGCTGGGACGCGCTGAGTTATAGTGGCTGCGTTTTAGATCCTTGCTTGACATGCTTGATGTCTCATATGTAACCAATCTCCTTTTCTTTTTTTGGTCTATCCCCTTATTACTGTCTTTAACTCAATATCTCCCTTGCTTTAAATGCACGTTGTGAATCTAATTGCGAAGAAATGCCGTTGAGGATTTAACGGGGACTGTTGGTAAAGCCAACCTCCTGTGTTCAACCCAATTTCTTCAACACGTCTCCACCATTGAATCCATCGAGAGTGGTCTCGCGTTTGGAGACTTGTAGACCAATCCCTATTTAATAAAAAGCATAAAAGAGTCTGGCTGGGATTATCTGCCTTGCTTTTTGTGTTCGGTAGTTATGCAGAATATCCACCTTTGAAGATTCTTTCTAGGGTTTAGTGAATGCACGTCTTGGACTTGGTTTCATGATGGGCTTGGGACCATGTATAAGTTTGATGCATCGCGCTTTGTTGTTGGATTAATGCTGTCATGTTTCGAGTTGGTTTTTGACTTTGAGTCCGCGATCAACTTCAATGGTCCGTTCATGGTTCTGAGGCTTCAATTGACGTCGCCAGTAAGCTCCTAGCCAATATATACGTCCGCTGCGTGGATCATGAGAATCTCACTCCGGCCTATGATTCAGTAATACCTACGGATACGACACCTATCATTCCTTGACAAATATCGTCAATCGCGTCCATGTGGCATTTAGCGAGCTCGCCAGTGGTTATCTGATTAGCCCTACGCCACAGATCGAGCCACGGCACGCATGTACGCGACTTGATCCATACCTAAACCAAGGTACCCTACATCGTTTTTATATCACAAGAGAACTTCACAAAAACGTGTCAGAGTTGGCATCCTGCATACTTAAGATGGAATTACTTGCGTTTATCTTCATCAATTGTGTCTAGAAAGACATTCTTACTGGAGATTTGTTGTCCTGGGCTCAATAATGAGTCAAGCTAGTTGATCATCTAAAAGTTGGTGATAGCCTCATTTCTTTCTCCCCAAGGGTGGCCTAGAATCGCAAGGTTTAGCCCTCCCACCTCTAGCCTCTCTCCTTTTTTTCTTACCATATACCCAAGAATTAGCTCTTCCAGGCTACTGATAAATACCTTATAGAAGACTACAGTGACATTCGTCTCGCCTTGCACTCTGAGCATTTTGAGGGATCAGCCCCCTTCTGCTTGTGCTTCACTTCTCGCCGACATTCTTTCCCCTTCTTGGAGTCCTTGCAGAAGTCGTCGCCGAACTCGACATTGACACAGTGGCCGCACTTTCGGCACGATGTTGTAGTGATCCAGTTGATACACATGTTTGATCTAGTGTTAGCTGTTGTCTGAGTCTGGGGTTATCTGAGGTTGAGGTTGAGATGGAGATATTGATGTTGGTTTGAGATGTTAGTAATTGTTGGAATGGAATGAAGAGTATCTGGACTGTCGCATGGGGGAGAGGCTGACTTTATATAGTTTTTCAAGGGCCGGATGCTATGAAGTTAATATCAGAGGTGTCTAAGTCATCTCATGCTCACATCGGGTATCGACATTGAGTTCAGTGAATATACACTGTTCTTTTGTTAAGTAATTGAACAAAGGACATCACACGTAAGTCACTGTCTGTCCTTATACCACTCATCGCATAATGTACAAAGAGCTGTCTTGTCGGCTACTGTCAGCCTCAACAGGCACTTACCTTTCACGGCAAATAAATTCAGCAAGAGTAATCCTAAGCTTAAGGTAAGCTACATTACCTACCCAAGTCTTTATCATTTAGAACCAATGCCTTGAGCTTTCTTTCCTCCCCTGCTTTAGCTAGTGGTAACTTCCTAGAGATGAGCATCAAAGCACAGATGTTTTCCTGACAACGCCATGGAAGATCGTTCTCTCTTCTTCATCTCACATTTTAAGTCACTGATCGAAAACAAAATACATACTGGCCTCACCACTATCGCCATGTCTCACAAAAGCATAGATGAAGCAGCCCTGAAGATGCTTGACGAATAGGAGTATGAGCAACGCCTCGAGGTCGTCTTCGAAGATGGCTGGCACCCCGGCCTGCCCGTTCCCATGCCCGAAGAACCCGTCCGCAAGTTCTCCGGGTCCGCTCTTCAGGTCGGCCACTTCAAAGAAGATGTCCCCGGCTACCCTCCATCCCTATCAGCCAACCGCAAGAAAGACGCGAAAGCATACCTTATGGTGAAACTCTTCGGCGCCAGCAGACCCTTGACCTTCTTTCTCTGGCGCGACGCTGATGGTAACCCCGTTAATAAAAGGTATATCCAGATGGCTGAAGGTCTCGACATTGAAGATCTGAAGCGGGACCTGATGGTGATGTACAATCTCCGGGAGATATTGATCATCACAAACTACAACGAAGAAATGAAGGTTGCGAGGGACCGAATAGCTCTCAGAAAATGCGAGCTAAGGGGAGAGACTTACGAGCTTCCAGCCGATCAAGAGGAGGATGATAGGGAGATATGGTTTTGCAGTAAGAAGGATCCTGAGATGAACTGAGGTCTGTTGTGGTAATTGATGGGACCAGAACCAGAATAAAGGACGATGACGGTATATCAGGACCCCCGTTATCAGATGGCAGTGACTTTGCAGGCTATGTTTTGTACAACAAGCACGATGGGGTACTTCAGCGGTCAGTTTGCAGCGTTGGGAATAGTACTAAGAATCACTTTCATCCCATCAGTTGTTCGGTGATAACTTTAGGGGTTTAGAGGAGACTTTAGCCCCAAGGGC
This sequence comes from Fusarium pseudocircinatum, assembly GCA_013396035.1. Taxonomy (NCBI): domain Eukaryota; kingdom Fungi; phylum Ascomycota; class Sordariomycetes; order Hypocreales; family Nectriaceae; genus Fusarium; species Fusarium pseudocircinatum. The sequence continues at coordinate 80,396 of JAAOAS010000329.1, forward strand.
ATAAAGTGACTCTAAAGGTACCTATATAGATAAGTGGCTGCTACCTTACTCTTCTGTAAAGATGATCAGGTGCCCCATCGTCCTGATCGCCATCATCCTTTGTTCTCGTACCCCCAATTACCACAGCATCAGACCTTAGTTCAGCTCAGGATCAGTCTCACTGCAGAGCACAGTCTCCTTGATGTAAGGCATGAACCGTTCAAGCTGATCTTCATCATCACAGACAGGTGGCTCAGCCGTTCCCCTCTCCGCAAACTTGACGATCCTACGCCGACACACCATAATCAAGATGGCATGGTTGTAGAGTTCCACGAGCCTCTGCTCCTGAGCGTTGTACATCTCCACTAGATCATTCTTCAAATTCTTGACGACGATACCCTCAGTCATCTCGATGCAGTTCTTGTCCACGGCCTCGCCATCCGCGTCACACCACAGGAAACCGGTCTTGTCGCCATCGCGCTTCACCATGAGATAGGCTTTCGCGCCTTTCTTGCGGTTGGCTGATGGGGCGCCATCGCTGGGGATGTCGTTCTTGAAGTAACCGACTTGGAGAGCAGACTCTGAGAATTTGTAGACGGGCTCATGGGGCATGGGGACTGGGCATGTGGAGTCCCATGGGCGGCGACCATATGCAAAGTCTTGCTCGATGGCTTCGGTGATTGACTGGGGATTGTGGGACATGGTGACGCTGAGGTGGTGAGGTCAATATCTTACTTTTGGACCAAGTGCAATAACTTACAAGATGAGAGAACCCCGGGAACCCCTGGTGAATGTTTGTAGGGTTTGGCGATGAGGGCTTTGCGTTGAGAAGAAAAGGGAACAGAAATCCTCTCCGCTGTTGTAAGGGAGGCATCTGTGCTTTGATGCTCAGCTCAGCTAAGTGTGTCACTGTCAACCTGCATCACTGTCAAACACTGCAAACCCCAGGAATAGATATTAGCACTGCGTGAGGTACCATTACATGTCGCTCATCAACACTGTCGCAGGAAACAAGTAGTTTTGAACTAACATTAACGTGGAATTACTATCTAGGTAATTAGGGCATATCTCATACATCATAAACCTGTTTACGCCTCAACAACAGTAACCTTCGTCTCCTCCTTCAAGTCCCGACTGCTGAATCCAACATGAATAGTAAACTCTCCCTCAGGAATAAGCCACTTCTGAGAAATGATATCCCAGTAGCTCAGATCACGACGCATCAGCTCAAAGCTGACACTCTTGCTCTCGCCAGCCTCAAGGAAGACCTTGTCGAAGCCACGGAGCTGCTTAGGTGGTGTACCGGCAGGAGCGCTGTCGGGGAATGTCACGTAGAGCTGGGGAACAGTGGCGCCGTCGACCTTGCCCGTGTTGGAGACGGAGACGGTCACGTTGTAGACGGTCTCCCAGAGGGCGGGGTTGCCGCCGGGCTGCACGGGGAGATCCTCCGGCTGGGATGTGATGTCGGAGGCGAGAGGCTCAGCCGAGATGTCGGAGATTTCGAAGGTGGAGTAGGAGAGACCGAAGCCGAATTCGTAGCGGACGGAGATGTTGTGTGCGTCGAAGTAGCGGTAGTCAATCTCGAGCTTCTCGTCGAACCAAGACTGCCAGTCCTCCTTGCCAGTGGTGTTGACGGCAGTGGTAGGGGGGGCATTGTAGTCAGTACCGTTGAAGGCGATGGTGTAGGGAAGACGACCAGAGGGGTTGACATCGCCGTAGAGGAGATCAACAAGGGAGTTACCAGACTCCTGACCGGGGAAGTGGGCAGCAAGAATAGCGGTGACGTTGGGGTGGTCAGCCCAAGGGAGAGTGTTGATACCGGAAGAGTGAGTGACGACGACAGTGTTGTTGCAGTACCTGGCAACAGACTCGACAACATCGTTTCCGTCCCAGTCAACGGAGAGGTGCTCACGATCAGCAGCCTCCTCAGCCCAAGTCTTCAAGAAGACGAGGCAGACATCAGGAGTGGCAGGGATCCAGAGATCAGTGACGTTGGTGGTAGCAATAAGAGTGTTGTTCATCCACTGCTGAACGAGAGTGCCGTCCTGCTTAGCACGAGCGTTGATGGCAGCAAGAGGCGAAACAAGGTATGTCAAACGACCAGTTCCAGAACCACCACCAGCGACGAGAGTGCCGAATTCGTAGTCCTTCTGGTTGTAGAAACCCTCAGTAATATCACCGGCATCGTTGCCAAAGACAGCGATGGACTTGGGCTTCTTGAGGGGAAGGGAGTTCTTCTCGTTCTTGAGAAGGACGGTAGACTCGGCGCCGTGCTTGCGGATCAAATCACCGTGGTTACCGCGGACGTCACGGCTTCGCTCGCCGGTGAGGTTGAACTCGCGGAACCAGGAGCTCTTGGGGCTGAAGGTGTTGAGATCGCCGCTGGAGGGGTCGACGGAGGGGTAGTCCTTATCCTGGCCGAGCCAGAAGTAGGGAGTCATGATGCGGGTGATCATGTCGTTGACGCGGGTCTCGTCGAGGGTGCCGTTGGTGACGGCGCGGGTGAGGTTGCCGCCGAAGAAGGACTTGGTGAAGTATGTTCCGTACGCACCGATTCCACCAGGCATGTCCATATCGAGACCGCTGTTGATGGCAGCAACACCGGCGTGGGTAGCACCCCAATCGGACATGACGTAGCCCTGGAAACCAAGCTCATCTCGCAGGATGCCGTTGAGGACCTTTGAGTTCTGGCAGCCGTAGGAGCCGTTGAGACGCTGGTACGAGCACATCATGCTAGAAGCCTTGGCGTGAACAGCATTGGCAAAAGGCCAGAGGTAGAGCTCATGCATGGTTCGATCATCCATGTTAGACGAAAGAGCCTCCTTGTCAACCTCACCAATATACCCGTCCTTAACAAAGGTAGGGTTTCGCATGACCTCCTGCTCGTTACCGATAAAGTGCTTCGCAGTAGCCTGAACACCCGCATCTTGATGTCCCATGATAGTCTCCTCCATAGCAATACCAGTGAGGTAAGGATCCGGCGAGAAACCCTCCCAGTTACGACCAGAGTACGCCGAGCGTCCAAGAGGACCGGCGACGGGGCCGAGTAGGATGTGAGCACCCTTGGCCTTGAACTCTTGACCCATCGCGAGACCGCGCTGGTAGAGGAGGTCCTTGTCCCACGATGAAGCGGCTGATACACCAGCGGGGAAGACACTGGCGTAGTCTGCTACACGGATGGCGAGGGGGCCGTCGTGCAGACATAGACCGTTGAAGTTGAGACGGGGAATGGCGACGATGTTGCCGACGCAAGGACCTGGAGTTCCTGTGACCATGTCGGCCTTTTCCTCGAGGGTGAGTTGGGAGACAAAGTCTTGAGCCTTGGCGAAGGCATCTTCCCAGCCCTTGCCAGTAGCATTGTCTAGAATGTCAGTACAGCTTCAGTGTCACTTGGTGTAGTTGGTGAACATACTGGCAGGGTAATGAGGCGAATGGCCGTACTGTCCAAGAATAGTGGTGTTCTTAGGCTGAACCCAGCTGAAAGCATCTTCAGCGCGATCACTCGCATCGTAGGCTTGGGCATTAACACCCGCGGCCAAAAGACCCGAGACCAACACAGATCGAATGCTAGCCATTGTGAGAGTGTAAGAGATGAATGGCACTCAGTGATGATGATCTCTTATTCATTTTTTTGTGAGGCCATCAGCTACAACTTATATATCCCCAGCACCGGCTACACTTTCCCTCCCCCTCGGCGATCACCAGTCCAACCTCTTGCTCCTCCTTCACGAAAATTGCGTCATTGCAAAATTCTCAAAGTGTTAGCGTCGGCATCAATTACTCTGCTCCCCCACACAAAGGAAGAAAAAAACGACTCACTAGCTCACATGGACGATGCGGAGTAACATTGTCCTTTCACTGGCGATGTCCGTCTTGTGATGCCATTCCCAGTTTAATCTCCATCGGCGAACTCTCAGTCCCTAGATCTACCGCAGCTTAGCCGCTATGTCCAATGGAAGATATTCCCGACTGGTGGTGATGGTGTCATGCCCCAGGTTTCCCACTCCACAGAATGAATAATACGGCCGCTATCTGACCGAGGATCCGAAGTTCTCCCAGCGAATTCGCACTGAGTTTATCGATTGAGTTAGCCTATTCATCTCAATTGCCGGGGTTGAGAGAAAGCTGGGGGAGACAGCTTCTTCTCCGCAATTGAAATCGGCCCTGTTGTGGACTCGCACGCTTCGTTGATGCGGAGAAATTAACGTTGGTTGATGGAGATCGGAATCAAACAAACTCATACGAACTGTATACCTAGAAACAGGTGCTGATCACACATGAACCTTGGTTTCTCCCCTGTAGCTGTCAAATTCAAGGTTATGAGTCTTTTTTTCCCGCCCTCTCCACGATAATGTAAACCCGTTTATCGACCCAGTACAGTGGCCTGGTGACGCTGACGTTACAGTGGCTTCGGCCCGGAGTCGTTACCGTTCAGGCCATCATGACGGGACGAAATGTATTTTATCTGGGTTCTAACGTTATCAGCCACACGACAAGTCAATTGCTCTCACTAATAATCTTCGTATTTAGTTCCGCATCTCGGATGATAATCTAAAACTCCCGTTTACAAGTGCCGCAGTGCTTTGATGCTCTTTACAATCGGTGTATACTCGGCCATGTAGCGTAAAGGTGCATGACTTTATTCCCATCATGGACAGCCACGAAATGTTCAGTGGAGGACTCGGGATCATGTTTACATCCGAAAAGTCAATCGACTTTTTACCAGTCTCGTGGTCATGTTCATGGTTCTGGGGGTTACATTGGAGAAACTGGGTTCATTCTGACTCGATGAAATCTGGAGGTGCCACATTTCTGAGTAAGGAAGTTTGTAGCGTTCATCGCTGGTCGGATGTGACGATGCTTTGAGTGTAGCTTCGGAATTGGCCATGGCGATCCCTGCTGGATGAAATTGTTAGAACCGTTCTGCTGGACTTTCGGTGAGTGATATGGTCCCACAATGTTGAGATTGATTGTTAAAAGAATGGAGATGTTCCGTAGATGTTAACGACAGAGCCGGTATCGCAGACTTACACGAGGTTGATGGTGAGTTTAGAGTGCTGACCGGGGCTTTCGGTAGCTGACAAGACACAAGCTTAACTACTTCTCAACATTTAATTTCACGTTTTATCGATATGCAGTCGCTGAAGAAAACAAGAACAGAGATGTTTTATTGCATTTGTCTACTATGATCAAAAACACTAATGAACAGACAAAGGCCTAACTAAAGCTCTTCCTTTAGGGTAACCATCCCCAAAGCTCGCCTCTAGCCTTCGTTTCCTCACAAGCTTCCGGCTCGGCGACGGGAAGTAAAACTCCGGGGCTGGGCAATCTCCACTTCCAACCCTATATTCAATAAGTTATTCGCCTATATCACGATATACTCGTCGCTATACCTTCGTCGCGACGTGAACTGTGAACCTCCGATCCTTCGGAGCCGGGCCCCCGCGGCCACTCATCGCATTTTAACTCGTAGACCTCAACATTACCTTGCTTATCATCTGGTTCACAGCGCTTGCAAAAGTGACTAGGAACATAACGACTGACATCCTCCGGCTCTTCAAAACAAACTCTTTCTTCGATCTCATCAATGGGGTTCATGTTTAGACTGCTCGTCACCGGGTTCATGATAAGAGAGCAGAAGGACTTGTTGGAGGTGTAGTCGATGAGATGGCGGCATGATTCGCAGATGGTAGCGGTGCTGGATAGTTGACACATTTTGGTGAGTTTGGTTTGTTGAGGATGTTGGGTTTGTGTTGTTTGTGTTTATGAAGATTTGACTCTTTGTTTAAGTTGAGTTGTTTGTGGATGATGTGATGTTGCGACATGTTGGTTTTCAGGTAGGGAAACCTGCCGCATTTATATGAGAAACAAGCGAGGCTTCGATCTCGTGTTCATGGGTACATAGGAGAATCCGAACGATCGTGTAAAGTTTTCGAAGTAATGGATGTTTCAACCGAACAAGGTCGCTGGGCGCCTACTCAAGCAGTCCAGATACCGAGCCTTTCGTTCATACGAACAAGACAAAAAAACAAACAGACCCCAGACCGTGACGTATTGCTTGGAAATGAGTTCATACAGAACAAAATAACCCTGAATCCGTCCTCCGATCAAACAAATCAACAGTCCGACCTCCCTTTCCCCTTCGCCTTCGCCCTCGCTTCCTTGCACTGCAAACACTCCTCTTCATGAACATAGATGGTATCATGCCTTGTTGCCGTGACGCAAATACCCGGTCTCTTTTCAATAAAATGAGCGCATTTTACTTCTTCCATGGGCATGGAGATGAGGTAGGAGCACTTTCTGCAGAGATAGCCTGTACTGTGGATAGTGCACATTTGGAACTTTTAGTTGATGAGAAGGGTAAAGAGGGACTTAATGGCATATGGGATAGAAGAAGCTGCCCTATCGTTTATGTAAAGTCCTTATCTTGAAATGTTTCACCGAAGAACCGTTAAGATACCGAATGCCGTGCTCTGTATCACAGACTGCGGGTGCTTCCTTTCACAGACCCTCAGCCCAAGACATACAGCGTTACTGAGACGTGAAATGCAAGAGCCTAACGAGTAATGACCCAGGTTAAGGGACTATCACGTCTAGATCCCAAAGCCAAACCTTGAAAGCTTACGCTTAACTCCCCTCTGACCCTCTTTCTTCTTCTTAACACAGTCCTTACAATTCTTCTGATCAGTATGAATCGTCGACGACACTATATCTTGCTTTACGCAAGCCTTGCCCGATTTCTTGGTAGTGTCACACTCCTCTGTCACGGTTTCATGGTCGATGATGTGGCCGCAGACTCTGCAGCGGTATTTGGTAAAGACTAGGTTGCACATGCTGATGGGAGAGAGTGGAGAGTTACGAGATATGATAGGAGAGGAGGGGGCTTGAGGTACAGAGTTATATATGCACGACGACGTTGAAGGGTTGAAGTGTCACGGTCGCTTTTCAATTCCATCGTCGGTGTCCAAATGCGTTACGGTGAGGGTAAGGGAAAGCTTGAGTCCATGTCAGACTTGTGCAATGTTTCACGAAGGTTATCAATAAAAGTCAACAAATAGTATTTGGACTATCACTCAGATTGCTTCAATAACCAATTTGCCTATGTTGTGCACAAAGCCCAAATTCAATCCCGGGTTGATTCCAAAGCATTAGCCCCCTTTCAGCATGCAGTTCATTCGCCCTCCGCCTCAGTCTTGCATTCCATAGCCTTAGCCTTAGCCGCTTTGGCCTTCCACTGAGGGCACTTGGAGGAGTCAATTACGGAAGTCGTCTGCATACGCGTCTTCTTGCATGGAACTTCAATGTTGTTCGCGTCCTTGCAATATGCTGTTCGAGGGACGGGGTTTTGATGGCCGCATCTGATGCAGACGTACCGGGTGGTGTGAATGAAGCACATGGTTGAGAGTAAAGTTTGTTCTTAGCAGTAATAGAGTGTTTTTGAGTGTAGAGTGAAGGGATAGATTGTGAGATGGATTGGGGATCTTGGAGATGGGATGGAGGTGGTTGCAGTGATATTTATGCTTGTGGTTCTGTTGGAGCGTTTGGATCTTTCTCATTCAAACGGCAGTTGATCACATTCAATGTTGAGACCGAAAGACTGAAGCGACGTTTGCATGATCATTCTAGGACATAAAGACTCGCAGGACTTTGGCATCCCGTAAGCGAAGCACTGAACAATCATCAAACGGATCAGAATATATCAAACGCTCTCACTATCCCTGCCTGAAGGGGGAAGAGCAAAAAACCACAGCTACAAGATGTTTAGCTACAGCACAGGCTATTGTTTCAACTTTGTAGCTTTGCAAACCCTGCATCCCAACTGACTCTCCTTCTGCTCGCCCCCATTTTTGTATCGTTTGAGACATCGCTCTCCATTAGTTGCCTTGTTACATTTCTGACGATCCATGTCAGTCCTAATATGATTGCTGCATTTCTGACATATTATCTTGACGTGGTAAACAACACGCATTGCAGAGGAGAATACGAGTTGATTCATTAGCGAGGTAGTTGTCAGTTTGGATTATCTGAACGGGTTGTCGTTGGCGAATGTTTGGGCACGTTTGCTCAACTGGTATGAAAGGGATGGGGAGCATGGTTATATACTCGTTTGACAGCTGTTAAACACTGAAGTCACTGGTCAGGTGAATTGAGCGGCATGAAGTGTTAATGATCATGACTGGTTCACTCGAGTGAGTATGGTTGAAATCAAAGTTTCATCTCATTTCCATGGGCAGCTTTCAACCACCATCCAATATCTGATATCTCTATATCAGTTCAAGGTTGTCGTAATACTTGTGACTTATCAGTGAGAATTTGGAAGTCACAGCAAAGTGAAAAAAATCAGAATTTAATATTGTTTCATTATCCCAAGAGCTAGCTTTAGAATAAGTAGCTGACTGTCTAATTCCATGACAAGGTGGCCTCCTTCTATCTTTGCTTAATAGTCTAGCGTGCTATCAAAACACATGAACCAACTGCCGCCTCTAGAGACAGACTAGAAACCCCTATTCACTTCTTTCCACTATTCTTCAATCCCTTGAGCATTTCGAGCAGTTACTCGCAGAGACCTTCTTGGTGACATATACGTTATCCTGCTTGCACTTAATGGTGCCGTAATGCCGACACTTGTCTCGCTTGAGCTTTGTGTCAACGGTCTTGCCGCAGTTAGCACAGACCTCCGTGGTGTTGATCATGCGACACATGGTAATTAGTATAGCATTGTGAAGACTTGAATGGGTTGTCTGTGCTAAAGGTTAGGGTGTGAAATGAGAAGGAAGTTGGAGATTGAAGAATGGATTGATTTGGAAACGGAGAGAAAGTGGGTTGAATTTATAGTCGAGATCATGATGAACTGACCGTGACTGGTCTTGGTGTTGTTCGTAAAGATCAAGGGGGACACTCATGAACATGAAGATAGGAGTTGTATAATGGCTTTGTTGTGCTGAACATGACCCATTCACAGTGTGCAGACATTCTGAACATATGAATATAAAGAGAATAACAGCATATGCTCTGAACCATCACCAGCTATCAGGCGCCATGTTGGGATGAAAGGTGCTTGGGTTTATTGTTTCAGTGATAGAGGTCGGCAAACTCTAGGCCATCATCCCAAGTGATTGAGATGTTGGCCACCAAAATGCGGCAAATTCGTGATGGATCCAATCTCCATCATAGCAGTCAAGATATCCTCGCAGCTAATCACCAATCCTTCTCTCTGCAACCGAGTCCGTGATATCCTACTCCCTAAGCGATCGGTTCTGAGTTCATTTGTATGATTGCGGGCGTATTTGTAAAGTCTGCACAGAATCAATAAATGGCCGCGCACAACTTCACAGAATCACTCACATCCACCAAACTCCATCAACGACGACCGTACGTAAGTCTCAAATGTCGCATGATAGTAGAAGTACTACCCTGCGGAGGCTGCGACATGAAGGGAACCTGACTCTCCGGCGGAAACGAGGCGCACAAAATGCAAAGGTCGGCCTCGCACTTGAAGCTCAAGTTCAAGTCGGTCTTTCCGCAGCGCTTCTCCTGGTGGTAGCGCGGGCACTCTTGACATTCGATTTCTTCGTAGATGTCGTTGTTGCAGCGCATGCAGTAGAAGACGCGGGTTATAGCTAGGCACATGGTGGTTGTCGTGGTTGTCGTGGTAGCTGGATGTTGGTGTGTTTTGAGGGATGGGAGGGAAGAAAGGTTGAGAGTGATGCTGGAGAGGTCTTTGAGTTGAAATTTGGTCTAAGATGGACCTCTTTGAAGGGATTTCTTTTATTAAGAGTGAATGAAACGCAATGCAGTGTTTGACACTGCCGCCTTGTTAAGCAAGCAATACTAGACAGGCCACTCGCTATCACCCAATGCAGATACTCGTAAGCAGTCACATGCCTATAAAAGGAGAAACCTCTAGATAAGATTCAGATTGAAGCTCCATGCGCTAAAAGAAGCTATTCCTCACTGCAATATTCTCAAGTTGGCGGCCTGCTACCGCCTTGTGATAACGACTTCGATGGGAGGATATAGCTGATCACGCGCTAAACACTCCTGGCAGATCTCCTCCTGATTCCACAAGGTCACTGGATATTCATTCCCGCACGATGCGAAAAGCCGGCTCCTCGTTTCGTTGGCCTTCCTGCACATAAGACCGTGTTTCTCAAAGTTCCACCGGTTCCCGCAGACGGGGCACATGTAATGAATAGTCAGATCGTGGCACATTTCGATATGCTAATTGCCTCGATTCTCGCTGTTTCGTTCTTCAAAGGAAGGTTGGGTCTTTAAAGTTTGATTAAGGAAAAACTAGGACCTGATAGGAGATGATGGCATTTATGGATAATTCTAGAGTCTAGACTGATGCGAATTGGAGACGATGAAGCTATGAGAATACTTTTCTGAAGGCACTTAATCACAAAACTTGATAAGAATAAAACCATAGCCCAGTGATTCACTGCATATTTTCAGCTTGGATGATGAGAAATGTGATTCGTTAAAATAACCCGATAGTATCGCAACATCGGCTTTGTATGATAGTAAGTACAATTACAATAAGTTACAAGCTGTCAGCACAAGCCCTTGCCTACCTACACTGTTCACTGCCGCGGAGCTAAATGCCACACAAGCTACATCTCACAGATCATCCTATATGTCACGGCCCATATCTCTAACGTGCCTATGGATAAGGTGGGCGCAACCGCGGAAGAACAAAGTGCTCAGGACGAGGAAGCTCCGGCTCCTCAGGATTTGCAAAGGTTTTACAAGTCTCCTGATGATTCCATATCATTTCTGAGTACCTACTCCCGCACGAGCCGAAGGCTCCTGTTGAAGATCGGTAAGCTCTTTGACATCTCAGGCTGTGTCTGTCAGAGTCGATTCTGTTGCTGCACACTGAGCACATGTAGTTGACTGTTACGTGGTAGCACATTGTGAGGGGGATGGGTTTATTAAGCTGTGAGTTTGCGAGATAGATACACAGATTAGGCAGCGTTGAAATTCGTGGTCTGAGGGCTGAGGAGGAACGTAAGACAAGGGGGATTTATAGCCATAGCTTGGGGGTGTTGACAGTGAATGACAAGTCGTATGTATATGGAACTTGGCTCTTCGTGTTGCAGGCCGACAAGGAGTGACGCCTTGGGAGGTGAGTGAATATGATTTCCATCGGTGATTGTGAAGGAGATTTAATCGTGATGCGTCGTCGGCAAGCCCATTCCTTCTCAGAGTAAACAAACTTTGATCGTCGTCTACATCCAACAACTCCTCAAGCCAACTGTGTCTTGGTTTCACCATTAAGCGTGACCTTGTTCCACTTCCTATCATCTGGCGGACACTGCTGACAATATTCCGACGCTCTCGCAACAACACCATCATCCGTGTACCCACACGATCCCATAGCCTTTGACTCAGTCTGTTGCGCAATCTGACAAATCTCCCATTCATATCCCTTCCTGATGCATACACTGCAGTACATGCAGTAAAAGTGCGTAAATTGTTCAGTGCACATGATGAAATGTTTGCTGTGATTGGCTGCGTGCCTTTGCGACTCAGAAAATCAGTGCTCAATGACAGAAATGACAAAAGATAAGAGAAAACTGCATCTTTTGACGTTTGGTGGCTTACGAGGCTTTTTCAACCGCAAACGAGGCTCATGGTACCAAGACCCTGGAAAGCCTCACTAGGCATCCATGCAGCAGGGGTATGATTCAGCTGCACCAAATGGGCAAAGCATGTTTTTATCAGCGGTTTAGTCGCACTGAAGTACCAAAAAGAGGCCTCGCCAATTGCAGGGATGCACGTGTAGATTGCGACTTTGGAGAGTCTGTAACTTGTGGCCCCCAATTATGAAAGCAGGGGCTTTGAAAGGGTCGTTGTATTGCGGCCGGCGGCACACGAATCAAGCTTTGTGGATGTTCGTTTGACGCCCGCTACAGTGAATAATTCTGTCACATGTCGGGTTTGGACTGTTACTGTTATATTGAGGGAGTACAAGAGGACTTACCAATGATCAGAAGGGGACGACATGCTGCGCAACACCATGATGCTCTCGCGTCTGCACAGGATGACTTGGGATTTCTTTAATTGGAAATACGCACATAAGGTGCGATAGATGTTCGCTGTGTACAAACAGCAGAATATGTGTAGTTGTAAAGTGACTGATTCAGACCACCAAAGGTTGAACAACGCAGCTGAAGAGAAATTGGTGGTGCAGTTCTGGTATTACAAACATCAAAGGGGACCATGAAGATTCTGGGATATCCGACGAGGATTTGGGTATAAAAGTGCCTACAGAGAGCAAGAGAATAGCTTGAGCAAGAAATGTTTATGGTAGAAATCAAGAGACAACCCAAACTATATACAGGGTTTATAGGACATCCGGATTCCATGCCAATCCGGCAAGCTTGTTCATCCTCAGAACAGAAGCGTCCGCGTTCTCTGTATGCGCAATGTTCGGGTTCCAAGTGGAAGAACAAAGAGACCTGCATATATATACCGAGCAGTGAACCGCCAGCAGCAGATGCGAATCTGAAGGGCCCAAGCCGCTGCCAGCAACAAGCCAAGACACCGATTACGGCACCTGACACTATTTCTATATCCTATACTCACAGGAACCCTGTTATCGGCTTATAGCATACAACAGCAGCAACAAGATCAACATCTCAGCATCTTCATACTATACACTATTGCTCAGGACATCTCAGCCAGATCCAGAACCCAAACCATGTGTCGGGAAAACTACTTCCAGATGAAGTGTGAAGTCTGCGACGAACAACTGGGAACCGATATGACCCTCGATCGCTGCGAAGTAGGTTATTTCTTTCAAAACTACGACCTCTGCCCGAATGGCGTTCAAAGTTTGTTGGAGTTTATCGAGGTAAAGTGTTTGAAGTGCAAAGAAGAAGAGGATGCGATGGATACTGATGATTTGGCAGACATGTTATCCACTCATATTTAAGAGTCCGAGTGTATGACAAATTGTATGTCAGCGGTCCGATTTTCTACATTCATTCTGATTTTATTTTTTTCGGGGTCTAAACGAAGTTAGAAATAACCATGTAAAGCTTGAGTCTTGTATAATAGACAGTACAACAAATTCTGCCGGGACCTGACTAGTTTTAAATAGCAGTCCAATAATTCACTGGTATCAACGTGTCCATTTGAAACTACCAGAAATGATGACCATCAATCCAAAAGACACCAGAAAACTGACAGTGCCATATCTGTAAGCGTGTTCGCGTTGGAGAGAAGAGAGCTCCAGTGCAAGAGTAGAAACGGTAGTAACGACAGCACAGTAACCATTCTTGACACCCTCAAGCAACTGGAGTCCAACGAGAGGCCTTGAGAGAATCTGGGATACATCCCACACCACAGCGAGAATTAGAGTACCTAAAACATTGGCAGCAAATGTACCCAAGGGGAAAGTTGGGAGTTTGCCATTCAAAAAGACTGCAAGGTAAAATCTCGTGAATACACCCAGAGGGGCAAAGGCCAGGGAGAAAAGGACACTTCCGCGCCAGTCATCATAAGGTGGATAGATGCGTAGAATTATCGCTCCAATCCAGCAGCCCCAGCCAAGAATGGTTGCGACTGGGTCTAAAAACTTGCGCATAAAAAAATAGGGTAGTGAGGGTATGATGTCTCGGGTGAATATGGCAAGATGGGCACCCAGAAAGAGACCACCCAAGGAGACATGAACAGTGAGCAAGACCACAGCCGTAAGTGCACAGAAAGAGTAGGCTTTATTCCGGTCAGATGTTGGCGCAGAAGGAGTTTCAAGTCCGTTGCAAAGGGCGAGAAAGGAATCGAGGACGAATGTCGAGAAAGTTGTAAAGGAGCCACAGAACCCGACCGAAAGACCGATATAGAGGGGCAATGTCTTTTTAACGTTAAGATGTGACTTTGCAGCCTCAAGATCTGTATCTTCTGATTCTGTGTGTGCATCTGAGGCCGTTCCGCTGGTGTCTGGACCCCATTCATGGCGGAACAGCATACGGTCCTCGGCTAGGAACCCCATGACAAGACACCCCGCGAAATTAACCCACAGAGTCGGTAAGATGACTGGTGCCCCGGGATAGACGAGAAGTGCTGCCATGCCTTCTCTGGCGAGCGTTCCCATAATGGAGAAAAGGATGAGATAGGAGTGGGTGTAAAGTTTTGTCATCAACGAACGGGCTCTGTCGGTGGTAGGGGAGGGCTTATCCGGAATACGAGTCTCCTCTTCCTTTAGTTCTATCTCCCTTTGTCGGGTGCGCTCTAGACTATCCCCATTATCGATTGAGCCGTCTAGCAATGGGATGGGGGCGATTGGAGCTATTTCGTCCAAGTCGTAATTCTCCATCGCACCATCGGAAGTTCGATTTTCGTTCTCAAGCCCAGAATCAGTTTGGGATGGTGAATCGTGATGCATCAAACCATGGTGATAGCCCTCCGTGAGACGATGTCGAAGAAGAGCATCTGTTCGTTTATGTACAGACCTTTGGGCGGCCATGTTCGTCGTAATATCTAGTACCATTTTAGAAGCGTTACGGTGAAGATGAAAATAAAATGAACCGATGATAGGGTTAGTTCAAATCGTTGAATATTATATAAGAAAGAAAATGGAGATGACGGAGAAAGGGGCCCAGGGAAGAGGAGATCAGCACACAGCACACGGCGCGGGGGGCTTTTCGCGGTAGGGCCGGGTATCCCGGATATCCTGGATATCCTGGGTACGCGAAACACAGCCGCTTGTTCAATCAGTCTAATATAAAACTTAATTCTGTAATTTATAGTTTTTAACTGTAGCTTGAAACTTATAATTACTATATTTAGTCTTATTAGAAATTAATAAGATAGTAGCTATTATAGCTGACTCTAAGACCAGTCATTTACCAAGGTATAAAATAGTCTAATAGATCAAATACTGGTATTTTTAGTTAAAAAATACGGCGCCCGGAATCCAGGGGAGAGAAAGGATTGCTTGATCGTGCCTTGGCCTTGGTACGTATGTGTGTTAGGGGAGATAATTATAGGAGACCCTACTATAACCTTATCACCGTCATATGGGACCATTTCAAAGCCTGTGGCCTACCGTAGTCACTCAGCTCAATCAACATGGCTCGTACCACTGAGTAGCCGCCTTGGATTTATGAGAGCTTTGAATTTAACCTTATGCCTGGTTCTTCTATCACGTTACAGCTTATGGCGTCATATGGGATTTGGCTGATACAAGCCTTAATCAGTTATCTTTGCCAGACCACACTCTTTATCGTTCTTAACAAGCAATGTTATTATAGAAGCAGGTGATACATTGGTGATAGATACTGTCAAGTCATAGTCATCCCCCTGAACTAGCTGGCAAGCAGAGCCTGGCCCATGCTGCCACAAGACAGTGACTTAACAAAGCTGGTACTTGAATTATTGCAAAGCCTTCCTCGTCGGCACAAACATAAGTTCGATAGCCAGAGATTCTTGAAGAACCAAATCCAGAAACAATCCGTCTAGATCCCAAATCTGCCGCTCATGCCTTTTCATCTTCCTTGGTAACGGTGGAATCGAAGAGCTCGACATTTGTCACTCGGAATTTCCGAGCAGGAACTCTGTTTGCGAATAGCAAATCGATCTCTTCAAAGAGACGACCCTATGATCAAGTCAGTCTAAGTCCTGTTATAAAGCCCTTGAACGCATGGAGTACCGACCTTTGTTTCTGGAAGACGGAAATACGCCCACAGGATGAGGAGAATGCAGGTACCGCTCCAAACCCAGCCTGACTTCCCTTTGAGATTCAGTTCAGTCGGGTTGATGAGATATGTTTGCGAGGTGTTGCAAACAATCTGCGAAATATAGTAGGCGACTCGCGCAATCGATATAGTCTTACTCCTGAGACTGACTGAGGATATTTCGGCAAGGACTGCATAACATACAGGGCCTGTAGTAGCGAACCGAATGAGAACGGAACATATCACGATGCCGGCTTGAGCATAGCTACTCTTCTGTGAATCGGATATCGTCGCCGCCGTAGCTACGGCGAAAAGGCCAATCAGTGAAGTCCATAGCTCGAAGAGATATAGAGTCCGACGGCCAAAGCGATAAATCAGAAACCACGACACAACCACTCCAACACAGGACAGGGCGAGGGACACCACAGAAAGGTTGTACGCAGTCTCGGTACCGACACCAGCCTGTGTAAAGAAGTAAACAGCGTTGCCTGTAATAGCTGTGCCATCAAATTGCTGGCACATGAAGGCGACGCAGGAAATCTCGGTCCGCCTCAGATTAGCACCTTTGAAGCAATCCCAGTAGGAAGTGCCAGCCTCAAGTTCTTGTTCTGTCTCAATGGTGTGTTTCATCATGGAAACGACAGCGTCCTTGTCAACCATCTCATTCTTGGACGACAGTCGCTCAATCATCCGCCCTGCCTCGGCGTACTTCTTCCTGCGAACTAGGATCCAGGGTGACTCTGGCGCAAACCAAAGGAGGCACATGAGAGGTACCGGCCATACCCATTGGATTGCATACGGAATCCGATATGCCCATTGGTCTTGGCGCTTGGAAAACGCAGTTTGAACGCCCGAGGAGATCAACATTCCCGCCGCCCAGCAGAAACACACGAAATTAGCGAGATAGCCGCGAAGAACGTTGGGTGTGACTTCAGACGCGTAAGCTGGAGCCATCACCGAGAATAGTCCCCAGGGCAAACCGCAGAGGAAGTTTGCAGCAGCGAGCATGCCTAGCGAGGTCGCAAAGACCTGCATCGCGATGGTGGCGTTGATGAAAAGGAGCGCCCCGAGCACAGTCCGACGATAACCAAACCGTTGAGTAAGGTATCCGTTTGCCAGGGCGCCAAATATGGTACCGCAGGTGGTAGCGTTATTCAGGCCGGCCTGCCAAGGCCCGGAAATCTGCCAGCCATGGGCATCGCTATAGCTCCCGTAGTGCTTCCTGAAGGCGGGCTGGGGGAGGAGTCCGCCCAGCAAGACAATGTCGTAGCCCTCCATGACGATTATCATGGAGACTATGACAGACCAAAAGACGGACCAGGGGTATTTCTTGAGACCAGCAAGGAGGGTCATTTCCTTCTCGGCGATGAAGGCCAGCCTTTGCTGCGACGTAGTAGACTTTTCCTGAACCACCATGGATGGCCCATTCAAGGCCTCCACATGGTTGGCGGCAGCCTCCTTGTCAGGTTCCATAGTATAAGAAAGTCGGTTCAAAAGAAAGAAGAAGGATTGTTTGAAGAGCTTATAGAGTCAAGTCTGCCAATGAGATATTGATGTCTCTGGATCAGAGGGGCCCTTTATTGTTTTGATACCTTAACTAATAGGCCTAGACCTTTTGTCGCCCGACTGCCTCTTCCCCGCCAAATCTTACCCCAGATATCTCCATGTTTGGATCTCGGGGTAGGTTGAGCGCCCACCGGACAGCCACTGCCATTGTTATTCCGGTGGGCGTCGTACACGAGGCTTCAAGCTACATAGCTACAGAAGTGACGAGTTGGCTTCAGCCTAATTGTCTTTGTCAACGGGTTGATGATCATAGAATCCAGCATCGATACTGCTTCTGTCTCAACGGGGAGCTGACATTGTACATGTCCACCCAAGGTCGCTAGCGCGTTTCCACTGGAACTATCGAACTTTGTGGGTTAGTGTGGTATTTCAGGACTGGCTGAGAATCATCCGTCGGGTCCCGGCAGTGGCGCGCTAGCCAGGACGTATATATGATTGGTGCTAGAGAATATATCACTAGGGATTTCCCCCGACATTCCGCTGTCTACCGGCAGGGCTGGCAGCATTCATTACTTTTCATCATGTAATTAACTACAGATGCAGTACGCCATGGATAAACTCCATTTAACCAAGCTTCTACCCGGTGGGCTCGCGGCTAAATTGCTGTGTTGACGATGGTCTTATGACTTACCACAACTATCACGAGGGTGAATGATGGTTGTAGATCCGGACAGCATGTGGGATTCACTTGCGTGTGAATGCCTCCTTCAATTTCAATGTGTGATGTGCAGGACTCCAAATGTGAAACTTTGAAGCAACATAAATAATGAGATTATGCCGCGAAATACAAGACTTGTCCAGCTCAGTTCTCCACGATAGATCTCGAGATTCAAAATGAAATCTTGGCTTTTGGCCCTTCTCCCCACCTTCTTGGGTGTCAAGCCAGTGGCTGCAATCCCAGGCCTTGTACCTCGACAGTCGTCAGGTACAGCGGTTGTCTCACTATCAAACAATACAGGCCCCAGCAACCACCTCGCATCTGGCATCATCTTTGGTATTCCTCAAAATGCGTCGCAAATTCCTGACAACATGTACACCGACTGGGGTTTCAATTTCGCTCGCGGCGGAGGGCCTCAGCTGCCTTCTCCAGCCGGTGGATGGCTCGCCGGTCGTACTCAATACGAGGTATGTCTTTGATCATCACTTAAATCGGACCAACTGACAAAGCTAGAACCGTATGAAAGAGGTAATGAGCAATTATCAGGCGGCAAAGAAGTATGGCGCCAAATTCATTTGCCTATATGAAACACTCTATGGAGAATGGGATGTGAACAACGGGCCATACCCTGGTGACAATGGAAATTGGACAGACTGGGACCACTTCACCCAGGCTGTCATCGCCGACATGAAGAGTTACCGGGTCAGTCTGGACGACTTCATCATCGAAATCTTTAACGAAGTTGATGGTCCTTGGTACTGGACACGTCCCCAGTCGCAGGCTCTCGAAATGTGGCGTAGATCTTACAATGCATTCCGGAAAGCCTTCGGCACTGATGTCACAATTCAAGGGCCTTCGACATCGGGTGAACCCAAGCTATCTAACAATTGGTGGACCACGTTCGCGCAATACGTCAAGACCAATGACTGCATACCTGATACGTGGACCTGGCACATGGAAGCCGGCGGCTCACAGAACATGTTGGAGTCGACAGCAGGTCTTCACTCACTTTTGGATCATTACGGCCTTCCTTACAACAATATCAACATCAATGAATACGGCGTTGCTTCCGAGCAAGTTTCTAGTGGTGGAGCATGGTGGATTTCCCAGCTTGAACGCGTCGATGCGCCTGGCCTGCGCGGGAATTGGCAGGGCTACCCCGGGCTATACGATTATCTGGCCAACCTTGTCTCAAAGCCCAACGCGCCAAATGCTCCTGCGGATGCTACTGGCTACTTTCCCAATGGAGAGTACCAGGTCTACAAGTACTATGCACAGTCGATGACAGGACACCGCGTCGGAACCATGCCGTCCCCAGACATGATTGTGGATGTGTATGCCACGGTTGACACCCAGGCTCGCGTGGTGAAACTTCTGGCTGGCAGCCGGCAGAAGGAGGGCACGTGGACTATTGAGGTCAAGACACTTAGTGCCCTTGGGCTGCCATCCCATGGTACCCTCAATATCAAATGCCTTGCCTTCCCGAGCGCTGGTGGGGGAAAGTCGAAGCTCCCTCGTCCTGTGGCGTTTACCCCTCTACTTCGTATTCCAACGATAAATTGGACATCGTTCTCTATCAGACGGATACTGGAACCGCATATGCGTGGGAATTCTCGTATTGAAAGAGACATGGAGGATCTATTGTCTTTGCTGATCATGTAGTCTTTTTACTTACTTGGGAGACTTCCATGTCAAGTTCGAACAGTATTTAGTCAATAAGTAAAGTCATCTCCTAACATGAAATCTTGTTTGAGGCATAAAACCATCTAAAATCTGCCTGCCGGAAAGCTCTCAGCCACAAGTCTCAACTACAAATGCGGACTCTGCACGAATCTTACCAACACAAATCATGAGGCCAAAGAACGTTCAACAACTGTGTAAGCAGGCTGAGTAAATGGGATGAATAAGTCATCCTTCTTATATCAGGCCCAGTACTGCAATTCCCTCACCGTCCATCTGCTCTAGCCTTGTTGTTTCGTACATATCGGAATATGTTTTTAAAAACGCTTGCTGTAATTTCGTTGCTAGCTCTGTCAGAGTCCCTACAAATGAACTCCCGTATCTGTCTGTGAGCTTGCTGTGTCAGCTTGAAAGACTTTATAACCTATAAAGGCTACGTTGCGCCCGAGTTGTCGGCCGTGTAAGTTGAAATTTGGACCAGGCGTTTGCGATCTCACCGGCTCCCTTGACAACGGCCGACATTACAGTCTATGGAATGTTGGAGGTATGCCCTCCAAAGCGATGGCAGCCGGTTTGTGATACTCAAAAGAGACAAGTCAATCACGATCCGAAACGAGTAAACTAGCTGCGTCAGCCATACCCTTATTCGCCCACGGTATCAAGGGCAGACGGCAGGGAAATCGCATCACACCCTACATTGAAAGGATCCCGGCTAATCCCAATCACTTGTAATTTAGTTCGGAAACCCACTGATCTGCACCATGCAGACTTCCCCTTGTTCATCGATTAGCGGCTGAAGAAATTAAGCTTTGCTCTTACCCACAGGGTATTGTATTTACCCGACTAATTTATCCCTGGGGTTAGCAAGAACAAGAACGTTGGCCAAAACCTACCGTCGGGCTAGTGGATTCTTGCAAAAGCTTCAACGTCAAAGTTGTAAGTCTTATCTTAGATTATGGAATTTCCCCTCCTCTCCCACCGGGGGTCTGTCCTGCGGAAAGTTGCTTGAATCTGCCAAACAAATGAACGAATGAATGATTCTCCCACCGGAGCTGCTAATTCTCATCAGTGTTAAAGAAAGGAAAAGGCGCATTGCCATAGTCGGGTTAACAACGTGTTAAAAATGACCCCGCTGCTATAAAGCTATATAATGTAGTTATAATCTTCAAATATAGCCCTTCTTATTATTATTTTGTTTTCTCTTAACACGCTAACTGAGCACTTGATAAAATTTACAATTCAAGTTTGCCGGATTATATCTCACAGCCTCCCTGATAATGTCGACGATGGCCAAGATTCCCGCCCTTATTACTAAAAGGCTGACTGCCGACCCATCAGCCCACGTCTTTCAAGGCAAGCTTTTCCTCTATGTATCTCATGACTATGATGCAGGGATTCCTCTGGACTTGGAGGGCGATCATTTTGCCATGAAAGACTATTATGTTTATTCCATGGAAGATATTTACGGTTCTGAGCCAGTTACTGACCATGGCCTGGCCCTTTCTATACAAGATGTTCCTTGGGTTTCTCGACAGTTATGGGCGCCTGATGCTGCCTATAAGGATGGGAAGTACTATCTCTACTTTCCTGCTAGGGATAGAGAAAACATCTTCCGAATCGGCGTAGCTGTTTCTGAAGACCCTGGGGGTCCATTCAAAGCTGATGAGAGTTACATCCCTGGCACTTTTAGCATTGACCCAGCGAGCTTCACTGATTTCGATCAAAAGACATACCTAGCATGGGGCGGACTTCATGGCGGACAGCTTCAGTGCTGGCAGAATAAGACCCAGTTTGACGGTTCTTGGTCTGGGCAAAAGGAGCCAGATGATGACAAGAATGCTCTGAGCCCTCAGATCGCTCTATTGAGTGACGATATGCATACGTTGGCTGAGGCTCCACGAGATATGGTCATCTTGGCACCCGAGACTGGTCAGCCTATTCTTTCGAGTGATAAAGACCGCCGCTATTTCGAGGGACCTTGGATACATAGACGAGGTGACATGTATTACCTCAGCTATTCTACCGGTACTACTCGTTACTATGTCTACGCTACTGCCAACAATCCCTACGGCCCATACACCTATCAGGGCAGACTACTTGAGCCGGTCTCGGGCTGGACAACCCATGGTAGCATCGTCGAATATAAAGGCCAATGGTGGCTCTTTTACCACGATAGCGAGGCGAATAACGGCGTGGATTGGCTCCGACAATCCAAAGCGAAGAAGATTTGGTATGATAGTCAAGGCAAGATCGTCTTTGAGGATCCATGCGAGACAAGCCATGTCTGCACATGAGAAGGGCCAGAGATGGTACCTAGTTGAGGGTATGACGTTGCGGAACTATTGCGGTCCATGAGATAGGGGAATGATGGACAGTGGATAGTTACCGCAGCAGAGAACGGGATCTGTCACTATTATCTAAGAAGTGTTACTTGGGTTTTGGAACTATTAAGAATATTGTTTGGTATCCTAAGTTCTGTCTGCTGATTTAAGCTCTCAGCCACAAGTCTCAACTGCAAATAACATATCTAGATAACAACTTATAAACTTTCAGCAAGATGCTACCCAACCAGTTTCTAGAAATAATCCCGTGATTACATTGGTAGGGACTCCTAGTCATACTCTCCCGCCTTCAAATCCAACTCCCATCTCCTTGAATCGTGTCCAGGAACTGCGACGACCAAGCCATGGACTCTGTAATCTCGGCTGGCCAGTTCTGAGGAGTTGACATGGCATCTGATAATAATTCAACGTTCTGGTCTTGCAAACCTAGCATTTCTTGCGAAATCGGGACTTCAGTAGCTGAGGTATGTTCAAGCGGCATCGAAGCATCAGTTTGACTCAAAGTTTGTGAGAATAGGACTACGTCAGCCCCTCGGCCAGCTTGTTCTGGATTTCGGGTAAGAATGATAGTGTAATTGGTGAGAGGTGTACTTACTTCGCCATTCTGAGCCGGACTGCTTCAGACCTTGAATCATATTCCTCGCTATCCTTGCACTCTTTGAATTGCTGCTCAGCGCCTCAAATATCTTTAAGCATGTCTCCGCATCATCGCGCAAACCTTCACTATCAAATCCGTTGTGATCATCAAGCTGCTGTGCAAAGATGCTCGACACAAGCAATATCGACCCTGCACAGATCAGACAAGATATCATCTGCCACCATGGGAACTCATGCACTAATTCCTGTTCATCGGAAACGTGGTGGAGCAGACGAGCAGTTCCCTGGGCTTCATCGATACAAATCCTCTCAAAGACGGCAATCAGTGGCCAGTCTAATTGTGACAAACTCATAGACGAGTCATCCCGCTGATGTAGAAGAGGATAACATAGGTATGGACGGTGGAGAAGGGCTCGTAAATGGTGGAACTTGATTGCAAGCATGTTTCTCTGCAACTTTCTGTTAGCAACGGAGCGTCAGAGTACAAAAAGGGGCAGCTTACCTGACGTCTAAAGGTAATGTTTTGGTCGAAAGAGTGACCCAAATCGAAGCGTAGCTTCCGAGGAAGGCCCAGTTTCCATTCAACAAGCCTGCGATCCAGATCCTGTGTGCTCAGTATCATTTCTGGAGTAGGCCTTGAATGGACTGGGCCATAAATATCGCGCAGAACGCGGCCCACGATGCGGGAGAAATCGATGACCGCAATAAAGTAATCTCCTGCCGACGGGCCTGCTTCAGGGGGCTCCATTGTATCGGAAGCCCAATCGATCTCATTATCAGCACGCCGAGATGGCAGCGCCACGCTGCAATCCTTCACCATGAATCGCTGGCGGTCGACCTAGCTGAAGAGATAGCAACCGATCAAGAACGTAGATCGAGTACCATATTCTTCGTCTACGCTCTAGCTCGGTCGCACTTTTAGATTTGGAATTGGGAGGTTCAACATGTAGCCCTATGCTTTGAGCTATACGGACTGCTTGTCCGAGCGTCACCCAACAACTGCTCATGTATCAGCCCATAATTCTGGTGCCCCTGAGCAAACAAACTGACCTGTCAGTCTTGGATACGGCTAATAGATAAAAGCATTGCACGAGTAGTAGTGTGACTTGCTGGATCGAGTGATGACCACTCGTCGCTGCAGCCAAGGCCATGGCACGCTGGAAATAACATTCGTGACGAGTTTGCGAATCTACGTCTCGTCCAGGGAACGACGTGTAATACGATCCAATGGCACAGATGACGTCTAATGCATGTGGTGAGCTTTATACGTGGGTCACAGACAAATCTTGGGGAACTGACATAAGGTAGCGAGATCAGTCGCGTTGTTCGGAATACCCCCTTCCCTGGTTAAATTCGCCATAAAGGGAGACTGGGGAATGAAAGGATAAGCGATATGAATCGTGGAAAAGTACACCTCGACAAGTGCTCTCGTTTCTACTGGCGCAGGGAGCAGGGCGTGCCCATTGCTTTCATTATTGGCCGTTGGGACTTCCCCGTCTTGTTCGTAGCTGTCAAAGTCTTGTACTGGATTAGACGAATCTTTAGTCTGCAGAAATCCCTTGACAAGGTTGAAGAAGTGAACATCACTGACTTCTCCCAAGTATCGATGCTGATTCTGCGAGGACAGTAATTGGGATGATCGATCCTGGTCAGAAGGCGAACTGGTGATAGGTGCAGGAGGGCCAGTGAGTAAGGCGACTCGATCGAGGGCTCTCCTGACTCTGTCTTTCACTTGATTATGTAATTTTTTGGAGTCAAGTTTGTCTTCCTTGTGACTGTCCAAGAGTCGGCGAATCAAGTGATCGTAACCATCGATGCCATCTCGAAGCTCATCAATGGCGTTGGAGCTTGATGCATCCCAGCCGTCATCTTGACTCACTTCGTTACGTCTGGACCTGGTCTTCGCATAGAGACAAGTGAAGCCGTAACCCTCACAGCGACCACACTTGGGTTTCCGACCATCACACTGGAAATTGTCAGCTCTGTCCGAGATCAGCTGTAGCCGGGTACTGTGCCTTGGCTTTCATCTGGCGACATGTCTGGCATGCCTGGGCTACCCGCCTACGCTTCAAGACTGGTTCTTGTCCCGATTTAGCCGCCATATCACTCGGATAGTAGTTTCTCTTCTGGCAAGGAATGTGTGATTATGTTGACAATCTCGGAAATGGTGGAAAGGTCGAGGTAGAGGTCGCCATATAAACGCTGTTCAATCTGATCCGGGGTTTCCGCCATATCCGGGTTACCCGAAATGGTGACTCAGCCACATGACGCCAGCTTTAAGCCTCATTCAACAGAGACCCCATACCCCATACCTAGGGGCGCGGATTGCAAATTCCGATTTACATAGTCGGTATTAAAAACAAGAAAGGATGAGATCAGAATGACCGGGGCACTGCTGAAGTCAGCCAAGTATGAATCAATAGCAGCTAAGTGAACAAATGTCGCAGTCTAGGCTGAATAGAAGTTATCAACCGAATACCTCGATGAAAAAATCAGCCATTCAACCATGTAACGAGCAATTATAAAATATCCAAGGTTGTCTCCATAGATTGCAATAAGATCAGGAGGTTAAACGAGGCTTCAGCCCCAAGGGACAAAGGTAGAGAACAACGATGTCTCCATGGACAATCTCCTCCACGACCATAACGACAGAATTTCAGAAACTCAATATGCCTCGGCTTAAAACGATGTGCTGAAAGACTACCGTTGAGCAACGCTACAAAGGCTGCGACTATCTCCTACTTACAGGATTTAAGTTTGAAAGGTGCGCCGAGCTTGACGAGAAAGGGACCTGTGAGAATGGTCTCAGGCAGCTCTCCCGGACAGTCGAGCATAGTTGCAAGAAGTGTAAGGGGCTTCGGGAGGGACAGGAGAAAATGAGGGCGCTATGTGCGCTGCGTAAGACGGGGAAGGGATGGTGAGTGAGGTACAGTTATAATTGAGATGTAGTCAGATAGGAGCTGGTGACCTAGCAACCGCCAATTTCATCTGTTATGCACGAGCGTTTAGGTCAGCTTGAGCGAATCTGATGTGATTCCTTACCATACCGTATAGATATACGATGGATCGATATTCAGTACAGATAATCAGACTTTCAATCATTAGAAATAACTATAAGTACTTGTCCACCCCCCTGAAGGTGGAGTTGTGTCAGATTTCCAAGCATCAAGATCCTGCTCTACCCCTCGCAACGACCACTAGTACAATCGTCATCTAACAAACCACCTGACTTCCAAAGTTTAGCAGAACTCCAACAACATGTGCACTTATGAACATCCAATTTGGGTTTGCATGGATTGCGGTAGGCAGACACCTGGACGAGCCATTGTTACTGACTGTAGTTACCTGGTCCCTGGCCGACGCTGTCCAAGAGCCTATCACGTTCAGAATCTTATTCGATCTTTGTGCTGGAGATGTGAGGACGCTAGACGTAGGAGAAGTCGTAGGGGATGATAAGTGGGATGCTGGGTTCGGATGTTCTGTTACCTAACTTGGTCACATGGGTAATAGGGACGTCTTATCATGGTGGAGGAGATCTTTTTGAAAGCAGTAGCTGAATGGATCACATAAAGCATTGAAGCTGATTCACTGACCGACTCTGATCTTCTGTGGGATGGCTAAAAGTCCTCGACTACAGGTTTCAACTTCAGATAACGGCGAGAGTGAGTCTCTGACCCAAAGATGCTTTATAGCTCCAGTGAAAACAGAGGCTGTGGCAATTCCCCATTCTCCCAGTCTGTGATGAAGATATCTGAGAAATATCCAGCTGATACGCCACGTGAAGAGGAATATAAATAGTTCCCAAGACAATTCGTTGAACTTGGATCCCTACATTTAGGTAGTTAACCTTATAGACGTCAGTCAACCCAATAGCTACATCCCCGAAAAACAGCACTTGAAGGAAAAGATGTGTCTAGCAACAACACATACGCTGTATTGCGATGAGTGTGGCGGCTACATCAACGATTGGTATGACTTTGATCAATGCGAAGATGCAGCAGACCCTAATAAAACTTGCAAAGGGGTCAGGCGAACCACCGAACAACATGGGGGAGAGAAATGCGACAAATGTATAGAGAAGGAGGAAGAGGAGAGAGGCCGTCGCTGAGGCGGTGGTTTCTGGAATGACATACTCAAGCCTCAAATAGTCAAATAAGTCATATTGCCATTCAAGTTGTAAAATGAGTTGATGCCAAGTGACTTAAGATCCCAAACGGTGATGAGTGTCGGTTAATGTGCTGAACAATGCGTGGCAGTGATAATCAGAGCAAGTGAAATTCCATTTAGGCCGATGGCTCTTACCGTTTGCTGCCTATTGCGCCATATTCAAAGTACCTATAGTTTTGAATGAGTAGCCCTTTCTATTTTCAGTTTATTTTACTGTTTCCTCTTAACCACAAAACTTGCTGATTCTCAGAAAGCAAGCTGCAGCAAATCATCCACATGCAGCATAAGCCTTGAACATACACAACCTGCATCACATTTTGAGAGACTCTCGAGAGCTATACCAGTAAGTATCTACCCCTTCCACCCAATATCTCTGCCCTTATACCCAGTGCCAACCCCAAGCAGATCCTCACCAGCCAAACACACCCAAGACCTCCAAGATGTGCGAGCAAGTCAGAACAGTCCGCCACTGCACCGCCTGTCAACAAGACAAGAGCGAAATCATCCGCAACATCAACTGCGACAAAGTCCCCCTCGACAAGCTCGGCCTCTGCCGCAACGGGATGGGCTACCGCAACGTCATCGAGCCGATCGAGTGCATTGAGTGCCACACCAAGCGCGTGCGAGAAGTCGAGGCTGAGAGAAGGAGGCGATGGCTCGAGGCGTGGCCTGAGGCTGAGCCGGAGGTTGAGAACGAGAAGAAGGATGAGGAGAAGGGGGAGAAGGGGGAGAAGGGGGAGAAGGAGGAGAAGGAGGATGACTGTGCGAGTGTGGCTACGGATGATATGACGGTGAATAGCGAGGAGTCTTGGAGTGTTGTTTGAGGGTGTGGATGCGACACGACGTATCCGGTTGGGGGATTTGGGGTTGGCA
>JAAOAS010000330.1:0-64673 GCA_013396035.1 Fusarium pseudocircinatum
AAAACATACAACAGCGGGGATTCGCTGGTCGTCACCGACCCAACTACTAATCCGCCCCTTATCAGCTTATCTATGGGAGAGCGGACGGGATCCCGAGTTTTCTGATAGGTATGGTCGTATGTACAAGCTGTCGTGCAGTGAGGACTGATGCTAGAACCCCTACTCAGCTGACTGAACACCGAAACTATCGTTGCGTCCAGAGGATTGACAGGCTTATGAGAACAGAGAGCCAGTATGTTACTGACGTCTGATGGAGCCTAATGCCGGACCTGTCTCTGTTTGAACGTCTCATAAGACTGATATAAATAAACCAGAGCTCATTATCGTATCTCGGCAGTGAAGAAACTTCACAAATGTACTTGGACAGATTAACAAACTGCCAAAACAACATCTCAGATCACCAAGAGTTGCGGTAGGAGGCTCGATCTGAAGTGCATTCTCAACCTGCCTTTTGTAGATCGCGGTGGACGAGTAGTTGCTAATCCAGAAGTTAAATACTGAAAAATTGTCTCCTTTTCTGTTTTACAAAGAGTTGCGGGCCATCGATATCGTACTCCATTTCCCTTGTCGTCGTTTTGCGGCGCTTTGGACTTGTGCTGGAGGACTAAGTGTGCGCCGATTCAACTTCTTGTCCTGTGAGAGACGGCATATCGAATATGAAAAGCTCCTGTTCCGAAAAATTGGCCCTCTTCACCTGGCCATTGTGGTGGCTTGATATGTCTTTTTGGGGCGGCATACGCTTTAAGTATCAATCAATTCACCTGGTCATCTGTGTTGAAAGTTCTTGATCTCGAACTTGAGGTTAGGAATAGCCCAAAAGATGAAGTTGTTATGCAAGTCTCGAATTAATATTGAATACTATTTATAGTAGTTAACCCTTCTCTACTGCTTTATACTCTTTAATACTGCCAAGTCAAGTAAATCTCAAACGTCTGGCCCGATCCACTATTACCATTATGTGTAATGATAGCAGTATCTTCTGCCGCATGTGCATTCTTCACGTCGAGATATGTACCATCCTTTACATTTCGAATCCTATCTACAGTTAGTCAAGCTTTCACCAAAGAACAGTAGGTAAGTTTACTAACTTGACTACCTTGTTCATGTAACGGCTATCTCTTTTCATGCCCTCTAGGACCCAGTGTGCTGCAGGGTCTGAGAGGTCGTGCTTCGAGGCTTGAGCATTCTTTTGATGTCCTAGTAGAGCTATCAGTCAGTGTTTGACAATTGAGATAATATATATACATACCCTTAGACCAAACGATGTAGCCACTGGATGAGTTCATAAGTATGACGGCATCATTGGAGCTCTCAACAGCATAAACCTCCCAGGTTGGGCTTATATACCGAGCATCCTGTTCTCTGGATATAGGTGATTAGATTATGACCTTTAACTGTGAGAATCTGGTCACTTACTTGATCGAAAGAGGAGGCTTGCCCTCATAATTTCCAGCATTAGTCAACTGAAGCAAGTATTGATTACCAGGAGTGTAGCCCTGTGTGATCCTACTCCGGAACCAAGTACGGAACAAGAGTTCAGGCCGGCCTTGAAGTTTCCTCTCAAGTTCGGCGATGCGAGCAACCTGTCCAGTGATCTTTGCATCTTTCTGGCCTTGGTCGCCTTTGTCGCGAAGAGCTTGGTCAAGTTTGCTCTGAAGATCAGCCTTGTCCCTCTCCAGCTGTGAGACTTTATCTTTCAACCTCTTGATCTCGTTGTCTTTCTGCGTAATCTCAGCTTGGCAGGCAGCTTGGACTTGAGCAAGTTGTGCCGTCAAGCTGGCGGTCTTTGTTTTCTCAGCAGTGAGATCATCAGTCAACTCTTTTATCCGTCTCTTCAGCTCTGCAACTTCATCTTTGCAATCTGGAACCTCGTCGTGAGGCTTGGTATTTGCGAATAGCTTAAACGCGCCTACCTCCTGCTCGCCCTCGGGTCCTTTCATAAAAACATCCAGGACATCAGTTGTCTTTTGCCAGGCACAGGTAACTAAGTAGTCCGAGTCCAGTTGACAAGTGAACCAGGCAGAGTTGCTGTCAAGCGTGCCAATGCTCTGTTTCCCAACCCGGAAGATTGGTACTCTTTCCTTGAGATTCTTATCATGGGACCACTGCCACATTGAGAGGAAAGGCTTCCCTTCGCCAAATCCTTCAGGAGCAATGAATATACAGAATTCATTATCTGCCATGACGGGCCAGTTCAGTTTGCTGACCCAGATCTTGCCGGCCTCTTTTGATTGTGGGTTTGCAGGCTTCCAGATGCGCTCAAACTCCATGTGGCTTGTGGCTGTAGTGGTGTCTGTAGATAAGACAAAGTCGAGCTTATCGTAGTTGTCACGCGAAGTCATGTTCCATCTGTAGTAGCCTGGCTTAACTGTAAAGGTGTCATAACCGCTGACAGTCTTGGTGACCTTGTCGATGGTTATTTTCTGGGATAGGGGAGCCTTCTTGTTTCCTCCGGAATCACGGGACCATTGAGACAGGATGAAGACAGGGTCTCCGGCACGCATCGTGCCAGAAGGTAAAATAATGGCAGCTGTCTCATCGCGAGCCGAACTGCCCCAATTGAGTCTGCCTTCGTAGACAAACATATTGAAGATGAAAGATTGAAAAAAAAATAAGAATACAAGTGGACAGTGAAGAGGTTGAATGGCTGTTACTTTGTCCAGGTGATGCGGGTTTAGTATGAATAGAAAAGAGATTATATAGGCAGAGCCATGCAACACTCACTTTGAGCACCAGTCATATTTTGCTTGTCCCATGTCTACCAGATCCAACATTTTTCCAAAGGTCTTCTTCAAGTTCTGGCTTGATCACAGCTGAAAAAGTTCAGCTTCATCCAGCAGCAAATCATGTTCAATCGTATATACGTGGCTGAGAGCTTATTCCGGCTGAGAGGACTTAGAGTCCAAAAATGCAACCAAAAAGTGCAACCCTACGCTATGACATTGTGTTTTTCCTAGTCAATATTTTTATGAGCCATTATCACATCATACTTGCAACTGACGTGTCTGTATATCGTATCTGATTCGCGTCGGCAGGGTCATCTTGCAGGACCCTTTTGGTCGATCTTTTCCGTGCGAAACAACATTCAGCAAAGTGGGGAGCTGATAGCCGCTGTTGCGCTCCGTAAAGTGGCTGAATACCAACCTGAGGCATATATATGGATGAACTATTGAATGCAGTCAGCTTCATGAGTTACATCGTCTCTACCGATTTGCACCAGAAGGAGAGGTTTATGAACTACCTTTGCTTTTAATATAAAAGCAGTTAGTAGTTCCTATTGTAAGCATGTTGCAGTTGATGTAGTTCTTCTATACGGACCTTCTGTTTTGTGTCCTGCTATAGTTATGTTCTACTCATAATTTACAATGTGGAGATTAACAACTATATAGCTCGGCCACAGCTTCTCAACTCTAGTTCTGGTGGTTTTGGTTCCTTTTATCACGATGTCGATGAGGATACTCCGGAGTGTATTTGACGTTAACAACACAAGTCTCAGTACAAGTGCCGGGAGCGCCGACATGCATGACCCTCCAGGCTGATCATTTCCCTGTAAGACAGTCAATTGAGAGTTGATAGCCAGTTTAGGACTGCCGAAGATGTTGGGCTGAGACATCCCCTGTCAATCGTTGTGTATTGCGGCTGGCAGGGCCATGTCATATCCTTGTCACGTCCAGCTCGTTGGTGAGCATGGGGTTGTCAGCTCGCCACAACCGAGGGATCCGACCCTTCTGGGACTTACATCAAGGGTCTAAATGTTAGTTACCTGTAATTATGATACGATTGTGAAAGCTACAGGTGATGAGCGGGGTAAAATTCTGGTTTGGTCTGTCAGCAAAGTCAAAGCGTGCATCCCTGTCAGAGGTAGAGCGATAATATGATTTGTTGTTACTGACCGGTCGAGGGGTTTCCTAACTTGGCTTCAGCAAGCCACAGACTTATTTCAGCTATTACCTGGCAGAATCATGCAGAAGGTTATTGGGAAAAGTGCCAGATTCGGTGGATGAAGGGAATGTAGAGCATTTATTTTCATAGCTTTGCATGAAGACTCTATAGATGCACTGTTTGCTTTCGGCTATATAAACATCACTTCGATTCATATCAGTTGTTCTTTTCTGAGCCAGAAACGAATAAACACTTCTTCTTTCCCCATTCATCAGAACTTATCCAAGCCAATATGTCAGCTAGTGTTAGTGTTGTTGCCCCTCATACCCAGTAAGTCTAAGATGCCCGTCTCAACCAATATAACACCGATCCGTCAATATTGACCCCAATTTAGTGACTGGGACGCCCCGCTCCCTGTCCCTCAAAATGCCGAGCTTCAGGTCCGCCTACCCCAGCCTGAGCCCTCGCTTCCCCGTGTCCTCGAACCCCTTCCTTTTCCCACTGGAATCATTGAGAACTTGAAACATGTAGTCGCCTACGCCGATCAAGCTGGCTACCTTATCAACTACGCGCATGAGGTGAGCAACAATGACCTACCCGTTTAGTTGGGTACTGGCTAATAAGTAAGCGATTCAATCAATTGGACACTGATTTCCATCTTCGGGGCAAGGTGATTGAGGAATGCGACGCTGAAATCGCCCAACTCAAACAAGAGGTCAAACAGCTTGGAGATAACCTCACTGTTGAGAAGGCAAAGGTCGCTGACTTGACCACGAGACTTGATGAAGCCCGAGTGACCTATGAGGCCAGGTTGAAGGAAAAAGACGAGGTGATCAAGAAGGACGAGGACCAGATCAAGAAAGACCATGGGCATGATATTGACGACCACAAGACCATTGACAGGCTGGCAGCCCAACTTGAATACGAACGAGCTTCGAAGGCTGAGGTGCAGAAGAACCTCGACCAGACCAAAACAGCACTTGCTGCAGCAGAAGCTAGTTTGACTACTGCCGGCGCCACCATCGCAAATCTCACCACCCGCGTTGCCTCTCTCGAAGCCTCTCTCGAGGTTGAGAAGAAGGACATTGACAGATTGCAGAAGGAGACCAAGGACAAGACAGACAGAATCTCGCAGCTCGAGAGAAGCAACGCGGATCTACAGTCCAAGCTCAACGGAGCCCTCCAAGATGTCAAGAACAAGCAAGACCAGATCAACGCCAAGGACTCAACGATTCGTGAGCAATCTACTCGAATTGACAACCTTGTCAAGGAGTCCAACGCAAAGTCGATCACTATAAGCAATTTGCAGTCGCAGATCAATGACCTACAACAACAGATCCGAAATCTACAGGCGACGCCCGTCTTCAAGTTCAAGTGCAACATCAAGTGCCAACAGCCCAGCAACAGAGAGATCGCGGTTGATCTGACTAATGGAGGAGGAGCTGGTACGCCTGTTCAATGCTAGTAAGTGTCCCAGTATACCAACAGAGGAAAATGATCATCTAACTGTTGTCACACAGCTCTCTTGTGAACAATAACAATCAGATCTGGGACATTTACTCTGTTACTGGCCGCAACAACGTCGTGATCATCAAGAACACTCGTAATAACTACGTTCTGTGGTCTGCTGGTATGTACACACTAGTACTCACCACGGGGCATTTACTTACGGTTGTATAGGACGTAACCAAAAGGCTCGATGCGAACCAGGTAAAGACACATCGGACCAGGCAGCGCAATGGGAACTAGAGGGTACGACCCTCGATTCGATCAACAACAACACCGTGTTCAAGTAAGTCATCATCACTTTTGACTTCGTAACCTTGGCTTACTCTCGAAATAGAATCCGAAACATGAAGTACGGCATGTATTTGGACCTTCAGCAGGGCAACACTTCTAACTATACGCCTTTTCTTACATGGGATGGTAATAACGGATTGAACCAGAAGTTCAAGATCTCGAAGCACTAGGGGGCTGATACTTGTCTCGTGAAAGGTTTCTGATTAGGTAGTGAAGAGAACAGAAGTTGCATATGAGATGGGCGCCTGTGCTTTATGTTCTGAATAAATTCCTTTCGTTGCTCGTTAACATTCTCAGCGACATGTACGAATCGTGGCATTGAAGCTCAGGGCTTAAGTGTTGGGGGATGAAGCAGTTGGAAAATGAAGTTTGCAATCTTGTAAACAGTTGTATTGTAACTGAGCTTTAGCCTCGATTGTTATGGTAATTGTTGAGACAGAATTTAATACGCAAATCGTGACCTAAGAGATTTATTTACTGATGAATAGTATACTGAAAGATATGTGTAACTTACCTCACTCAATATCCTCGGGAGCATCGTCCTCGCCTTCAACCTCAGCGACAAGATCCGTAGTAGACCCTTGCCAAAGAAATATTCCCATACCAGCAGTACCGAGAACTACAAGGACCTTCAGAATCCATGCAGTCAAAGTTCCATACTCCGTCACCCAGCTCGCTATCCACTGCATGCACGGCGTGACCAGCGCACGCCGTTCCTCTTCCAAGTCTGGATTGACAGAGTATATCACAGCCAAGATTGCGAATAGCGTGAGAGTCAATATGAGGGTTATGAAGACCTGGAGGAAAGCGAGAAAGACTGCGATGTTTTTGGTCGTGCGGAGGACTTCGAATCCAGCGGCCACGAGCGGCGTGACTTGGTCGAATGCCGCGTGGACTTGTTTTGAATATGGCATACCCATGGTGACTGTTGTGACACGTTCAAGGTAGGATCGGTATGTGTTTGGGCTATGAAAATGAAGCATTAATTTCCAGATCGTGAAAGCCTGAATTATGGTGGTTTCTGACATCACATGATGATGTCAGAGTGGCGAAGAGTAAGGTCGCTGACATTGGTTGTATGGATAAACTAAGGGAGGAAAGAGAACTCGAGACCTTCATCCTAGGTAATAAAAATACTTAGGTAACTTAGCATGGGTTTAGGATAAGTTTATTATAAGCTTAGTATAGACTTAGGATACCCTTTGCTGAGTTTATTTTGACACCCTACATAAAGGTCTGGTGTTTTCTTGCTCCCCAAGGCTATAGGAATAAATAAAACCTGAACATTAGAACGCGGGTTTCCCCACTCCATGGCCGATGGCTAAAAGGCTTTTCTATAGATGTGATGCTTATCGGCCACTCCCTGGACGCATGTGACTACCGTCAGATCTAGTCTTGTTTCTTATCGCATCTAATTGAAAACCTTTTAGGCCTGTTTGATCTCAGTAACCTCGACGCTCTTACAGCCTCTGGCGAAAAAGCCTTGCTGTTCACCACCTATCTCCTGAGGAACCTGGGATCTCTCAGAGCACCATCTCCAAGACCAACCCTCCAGGCCAGCATTCTCAAAAGCAGTCTTGACCTCCATTTCAGTAAACCCCATTTTCGACATGGTATGGTTAGACATCTCTTTGGCCCTCGGGGCTTCAGGGAGGCCACTCTCTGAC
The DNA here is from genome assembly GCA_013396035.1 of Fusarium pseudocircinatum. Lineage (NCBI taxonomy): Eukaryota > Fungi > Ascomycota > Sordariomycetes > Hypocreales > Nectriaceae > Fusarium > Fusarium pseudocircinatum. Next base: position 7,350 of record JAAOAS010000330.1, read on the forward strand.
GAAGCAACCAAGTCGATGATCAGAAGCACACCACCAGGACGGAGCTTCTCGCTAAGTCTCTGAATCATAGCTGCGTAGTCTTGCACGTGGTGGAGAGCCATGCACATAACGATGAGATCAAAGTCATTGAACTCTGGAGTGTCAAGCTCGGGAGAGGGTGATGCTTCGGGATCCATCAAGTCCCCGTGTATGGCTCTCATCTTCTCTGGACTGAATCCAGCAGCTTTTGCGAGCATGTTGTATTGCTCAACCATCTTGGATGAGATGTCAACACCACGGACGATCGAGACATATGGGGCGAGTGCCTAAGACGATTAGTCGCTACTGGCTATACAAAAGACGGGAGAACTGACACGAGAAGCAACACCGTTACCGCAGGCATAATCAAGCATCTTGAAATCATCAGACCTCTCAGGAATGCCGATCCAATCAAGGTTCTGGCGTAACTCATCGGATATCTGGTTACATAACCGCTGAATCCATGGATGCTTGAACACTTCAGCGGCGACTTGGCTGCTCATGTTAGACTATAAGAAATATGAATTTAGAGATTCTTACTCGAAATGCTCTTTGTTCTTCTCCCCGAGGGTTCTGGCCTCGTCACTGATATTGTTGATGTTATCGCCCATGACTGGCACTATGTCTCTCGGAGTCAAGGCGGAGGTGCTTCAAGGGAAAGATCGAATAAATAGAATTATTATGAAGGATTGAATCTTAAGTAGAAATATATTGCGCTTTGGAAGGCATGCTTTTATACGTCGGATGTGTTCAGCTGGATTAAATGTCTCCGGATAGTATGTCTCCGCAAAGTTTCCGTGGGGACAAAAATGTGATGAAGCGTTGTGCTGGCCATCAAGGTCCACGATATTACTATTCATGTACTTATTCGTGTCCTTTTAGGATCTGCTTGTGAAACTACTGGTGTTGTTTGATGAGTCTGAGCGATGATATTTTTCAGTGTCGAGTCCGACATGAGTCTGGACTAGTAAGTCTTCATTTCCATCTACCCATTTCATGGACAGGCTATGAAAAGGAGGTACTCATGCTACAAACCACATACGTTTGTTTGTTGAATCATCTGTCATAAGTACAAGTTTATAAATATGTGACATGGACATGCCTCCAAGATGATGTGTGTTGAGGGCTAGTAGGCTGCCGATGGAAAATCGCCCTATCCCTTACAAGCATAGAAAAGAGGCTCATCACTGAATTCGTTCCAGAAAGTTTCACGTAATTTCTTTTCTTATGCTATCTGTCATCAAAAGGCAACCATTCGGGTGCAAACAGTCGAGCACCAGGTTCATCTTGTCAGTTACCCATCCATACCTTGATAGCGCTACGTACTCCTATTCGGCGATTGACCGTTGATCGCAGGAACCAAGAAACATCAGATCATGAGGACCGGAATTAGTCGTCTCAATGCCGGGCATGTCTGTGGAGGCCACTCACCTGACCTGATAAACGTCCTTGGTATCATCATCAACGCTAGCGTTCAGAACCAACTCCCAGTTCCACAAATGAGTCCAAGCGAGTCTTTTGCACTTACAACCTCTGAAGATCCGATTATATAATCGGAAGCTGGACATGTTAAAACACCGAGGTCAGGTACCTTAGTCTTCCTTTACGAATAATTTATTAACATATAAAAGTCATTCACAGACATATGAATGTTCCCCACCTTAGGCCGGAACCTTATTCTGCTTGTAAACCTTACTCCACGTCTAGAGAAAATGACTGTTGCGAACACTACCAAAGCACTCTTCATCGACTCAGAAAACAATCCCAAGGTCATTGAACGACAAGGCTTCCCTAAACCAAGCAACGGCGAATTGCTCATCAAAGTCCTCTACTCTGGCGTCAACCCAGCAGATATCAAGCATGCGACTTTCCTAGGAATGAACAATACCGTCATGGGTCACGACTTTAGCGGTCAAGTCCTGGAAACAACAAAGCCCAACTCTGTGTATAAGTCTGGAGATATTGTAGCGGGATACACGCCCGCAGGTCTTCGTCAACCTGTTCACTACGGAGCTCATCAAGCTTACGTCACCTGCCCGGAAGATATGCTTTTCAAAGTCCCTGATAACCTGCCTTTGCCTGATGCAGCGAGTTTGACTGTTGTTGCCATGACAGCTGCCGATGCGGTATATAACCTTTTTAAATTCCCTCTCCCCACGGAGAGCGAAAGGCTGGCCTACAATGTTCCGTTTCTGCTTTGGGGAGCGACCGGTTCTGTTGGGTACTGCGCCCTTCAGTTCGCCATCGCAAGCGGCGTTTCTCCCATTTTTGTCACTGCAAACCCAGCGCAATTCGAGCATCTTCGCTCTCTCGGAGTCGAACACCTATTCGACTACAAGGATGAGAGCGTGCACGACTCGATCGCCAAAGAGTTGCGTGACTTGGGCTTTGACAAGTTCTTGTACGCATTTGATGCAGCGGGAGCTCCTGATTCAGCCGATCAGGTACTGAGGGCTGTAGCAGATGATACTATCATTGCTTCGACGGTGATAAGAGACAACAAACGCTTCAGGATGCCGCTTGGCGTAACCAAATTCGACTTTGTGATTCAACCTCCCGGGGCTCCTCATCCGATTTCTATCCCTGCGCGACCTTCGGACCATGCTAGAGCTTGGGAGGCCTTGAACTGGGCTATTGAGAACTATGGGAAGAAATTTAGCTTGCCGCCAGTCCGTGTCGTGGATGATACTGCTGAAGTTGCGTTGGAAGAGATTAAGCGTTTTGTCAAGCAAGGTGGAGGATTTTCCAAGCTCTCTATTAAGCAACCACTAGCATAGATATTTACAACCTTAGATGCAGTTTTGTGTTATGTATATGCTCCAATTGATCAAGAGATCTCACGAACTAGCTCCCTCGATGTCTTACTTGTCTGTCATAGATTTCCAGCTTGATACAAGATGCGGTGTCTCCCCAACCTTTACAAAACCAATACCCGAGCCTACCAGGAACCATGACAGTTTGCTTAACTGAAAGTGATATTAGGAAATACGATCGATAGCGCCTATATCTTTTCTTGTGATGCGTTCCGTTTTCTGTGCCAGGTCTGAAAGGCTGCTTGGCTAGGGCCAAGTAAATCTCATGCAATTCATTATTTAATGTTTCTAAAAGAATACTAAGCTCTCTTCAAAGCCTCGGTTCTTGAAAGGCTGTTAGGATCGAGGTAAGGCTTCTCGCCAATGCCGACAGCTCTGTGACCCGTGCGCTCACCAAGACCATCATAATCATTCGTCGCGCTATGGAATGCACTGCGATTATCCCAGAATGCTAGACATCATTAGCATCACCCTCAACCACTATTTGAAACACAGTACTTACCAATATCATTAGGGCTTCTCCAGCGGAAGCGAACCTGCAGATCATGGTTCTGCTCAATCCTCTTGTACAGCGACTCCAAGATCTCCCTACTCTCACGCTCGCTCAGCTCATTAATCCGCTTGGGGAAATTTCCAATCGCAAAGATTGACTTCCATCCCGTAACAGGGTTTGTTCGAACAACGGGGTGAATGGCCTTGAGCTCATCACCGATGTTGGCGGGATTTCCTCGTGGTTCCTCGTAGACCTTGTAATGATCCGGTCTCGCATCTCGCGCTCTCAAGAACCCTTCGCCAGAAAACGTAGCAGTCAAGCCCTCAAAGAACTTTCTATAAGGATCGCTGAACCGATCATAGAGCTCATATCCCGAAGCCCAAAGGGTATCGCCACCTCCGGCGGGAAGCTTTGTAAGTCGTAGACTCGTATAGTCAGCGGGATACTGCTCAAACTGAATATCGCTGTGCCAGCTAGCAGCGCCTTGCTTTCTATCATCACGATCTTTGATCCTATCCTGGAAGAACTCAACATTTGATGAAATAACGCTAATTTCATTGTCGTCTACGCCGAATTCATTGGTGCTGTTGAGAAGAGGGTGGATGTGAAGGGTTGAGTCCTTGGGCTTGTTGGTTAGTTGGCCGAGACGGTGGACGAGTTGTTTGTGCTGCTCGTCTGTGAGGTTGTCTTGGGCGCGGAAGAAGACGACGCCTCGTTCGGAGACTGAGGTTGTTAGAAGGGAGTTTGGGGGCTGGGGAGGAAAACGTACTGGTGATAGCGAGATCGCGGATTAGTTCATCTGCGTTTGGGGAGTTGATAATGTCGTCGACGAGATTGACTTTGGGATATTCGCGTCCGATGACGGGGGTTGACTCTTCGAATGTGAACTTGTCGAGAGCTCCCGATGCCTTGAGTGGCTCTGGGTACTTGTTGGCCTCGACATTGAGCGGCACGATGCGCTCAGCCTGTTGGGTGATGGTAGCAGTAGTCGACATCTTGAACTATTCTTGACAAAGCAGTCTTGTCCTTAGTGAACAAAAACATCCTTCTTCTGGGTTTCTATGCTTCCCTTATATATAATGCCATCGTCCCCACTACGCGTTATCAGATCGCACAATCCATCATTTCACTTACGACATCGGGATTGACCTCGCTAACCCCGCAGAAACAGGTACACAGCAAGTCTAGTGAGTCATGCCGTTGGTCTTGCGCTTTCATCATGGTCGATGGTGTCACTTTAGCTTGTGAATCCATTGGATAGTGAGACCGGAGCTGCGTCGCGATAACGTTGTTTCATCCGCATCATCGGTCGACAACCGATTCGGATCTCGGAGTCACTCGGATCTCGTTCCATTAGTGCTCCCATTGGATGATCGGAGATCAAGGAACTTCTTTGAGCTCCGAGATATCGGTTGTCGCAAGCATTTGGATCGGACAAGCTATCCTTGTACTCGGTCCTGATAGTCCTTTCGTATTAGGTGACCAACGCTTACAATTTCGCCATGTCTCGTCTTTCCGACAGGCCGATAGTATGATTGCTTTCAGGCTCAAAGCCATGTGATCAGGTCCTTCTTCTTTACAATTTGGGTAGATCGATAGGAGTTCGGGATGGCGTGCTAGCTTGTCAAATCCCCGGGATTGCACGTTATCCACTTCGTCATCAGAGCCTTGGATGGTGAAATGCGGAGGTCTCCATCGAATTAGCGCAATGATAAAATGTTAACATGGGCTGATTTCTTTAATAAGATTGATCAAAATGGCGATTACTCATTCGCTTTTCGCACTACTTCAATATAAATAGATTGCATGGTGAGTTCGTGCAGCAGAGCAGACATACAAAGCACTGTCAGATGCTAATTTGAAACCTGGAAATCAGATCAAGTCGATCATTGCACTGGTAGACCTATAACTTCTTCAGACCTGATCGTAATTGAATTGAATTAGAAGCTGGCATTAATTATAGGATGTAATTAAGTTATAAAATGATGGCCTTTTGTGTTATTTTGATCCGTTAATGGGATGACTGAATCAACAAGCTCAGAGTAGCTGGGTCGATGCCCGGACAGAAGTTTTTCCAGTCACTTATCGATAAGAGTGCAATCCACCGGAACATTTCCAGACATTTCCACATTTCCTCCAGCCAACTCGTCGATCTCTTATTATCGGCCTCGACCGACACGGCACAAGGTTCTTCCGCCCCTAACAAAGGCGGAGGCCCAGCCGCCGACTCCGCCTGGCATCCGCCCCGCGGCAAAGATTTCCAGTGTGACACATAAAACAGGCAGGCATGGAATCTGCGAAGCGGAAGCGAGCCGCCAAGGCCTGCAATTACTGTAGAAAGAGGTGTGTCAATGCTGCTAAAGAAGTCGTATACTATTAGGGGTGCTAATTGGTGCAGGAAGAGGAAATGTGATGGCAGACAGCCTGTTTGTACCCTCTGCGAAGAGGCGAATAACTCCGAGTGCGAGTATCGCGATGAAGGAAATGAGTCAAAGTGAGTTTTACACTCATAAATTATGGTACAATGCTGATTTGGTAGACGAATCGCTATCCCTGTTGATCGCGTTGATGAAATCTTTGATCGTCTTGAATCTCTTGAATCGACATTTCAGTCCGCGATAGCTCGTCAGCGGGATCGGAGTCCTATCTCAACACCATTCCCAGCATCTACTCCTTATCCAGCCTCAACACCCTATGCCGCATATCCTGTAACACGACACAACGAACCGATCAGTCCTGAAGATGGGATAGTACCTGCTTCATCAGTCCACTCAACAGGACCTGGGACACAAACATCACTGTCTCAATTCGCCAATAACAATGTCTTCAACACAACGATGGACATACCGCTCTCACACTCATCCACAACCGGAAACTTACTCAGGTCTGCGCCGGCGAAAGCACTGCTTGGCCATTATCCTTCAGATCTCTTTCTGCATATTGAGTTGAGAAGACCGATCCCTGAAGGATTGAGATTAAACGCCGAACCAGCGAGTCAAATCGACCTACCGGCGTTATCACCCAACGAAACAGACCATCTCGTCAGAAACTACTTCCAACTTGTCCATCGCTTCCATCCAATTCTCGATCAACGAGGTTTCTACGATCTATACGACAGAACCGTTGACCACGGCGCACGACCAGATCTACCCTCCTCCCTGGTTCTCGTCGTTCTCGCCCTAGGCTCTGTCGCGGCTGAGACGCCAAACCGTATGGATGCGAGTTGGAGCCCTGGAGTAAAGTTCTTCACACCAGCTGTAAGACTTTTACTCACGGAGTCGTTGTGCTCGTTTGGTGGTGATCCGCTTTTGCCGCAGGCGTTGTATCTCGCTGCGCTGTATTATAGCTATTTGTCGAGGCCGTTGCTTGCGTGGAGATTGGTGCATATGGCATCGACGGATGTGCAGCATTATTGGATAAGGTGTGTATAGCTATAATGGGATCGAGAGGCGTACTGACGTTTTAGATCTGAAAAGTTGCTGCGAGATGGTTCGCAAGACCAGTCAATTCTACGAGTCTTTTGGGCCATTCTTGTGCTGGAATGGTAAGCCATCCGCTCGGTGTCATCAAGGTCGTTTCTAACAATCCTCAGTGATATTCTGGCAGAGCATCATCTCCCTCGCAGTGGCATCGAGAAGATCGTCGATAAACTCCCCTACCCATGGTCCGATGGTCCCTCCGAACCTTATATGCACCGCTGGCTCGCCGATCTCTCGTCCAGGCGCCTCTTGAATCGCATTCATTACGTCCTCTACGCAGAAGCTGAGCCAGGCACAGGCGATAACCAAGCCGATAACTCTGAAGAAACACAGTCCAGTCTTCCAAACCTAGCTCACGAGTTGAACCGTCAGCTTGGAGCATGGTATCATCTGCTCCCTCACAGTATCCGGCCAAACTTAGAGATCCCCCCGATAGGCATTGACGATACCATGGTCACTATACGATATCACACTACAGGTGATATTATCTACAGGCCTTTTCTGTATCAGGTTTGTGCTCTTGCACCAGGGACACAACCGAACCCCGCCACGCTTGAGAATGCGCGACAATGTCTGGTCCACTGTCGTAGATACCTCAATGCAGTTGAGTTTGCAGTGCATGCACCGACAGCATCTTTGGAGAATCTCTTACACGGGTATGTCTAAATCGATTATACAACGACAGTTACTAAAAGTTCCAGAACAATGGCAGTAGTACTACTCCTCTCATTCGCAGCCTTCTCAAGGTTAGACGCCCTCAGAGTCCCAGATCTCAACCAATTACAAGACAAGGGAATAAGGATCTGCGAAAGATGGGCGTTCCCAGGTTCGAGTATAGAGCAAATGGTTGTAATTCTACGCGCCCTCCGAGCAAAATGCATTGATACAGGATGAGAGCAAACTCCATAGAAAACAACATCAATGCAGAAATTCATCCAATCTGGTGTCACAACTGTGCATATCCGGTCCCGGAAATGGTCAATCAAAAGGGCGAGGTCCATCTATTTTTTTGACATCAAGGGCGCGCGCTAGTCATCGTCGGGAGAAGGGCCGAGACCTGTGGCGAGATCTTTCCAGAAGCCACTCGTTTCGATCTGCATGGTTCAGTAAAATTTAGAGTCGGGGAGTTTATCTAAATTTCCTTGTTGGAACTGTTTAAGTATTTTAAGCCGCCTAGCCAAGCCTTATTTTTAAGATCCGAAATTTACAGTCCACTCACTGCCAGCATCTATCCGGCTACACAGTATTTATTACTCAATCGTAACCATTAGCTGCATTGCACCAATTCGGCTCATTATGACTGCTAAAGATCACAAAGAAGTCATTATCAAGGGTGCAACACTCACTGATGCTGCTCGCATCGCAGAGCTGGGCGCACATGTCTTTTCAATAACATTCGGCCATTCCGTCGAACCCCACGAACTCAATGCTTTCCTCGAAGAATCCTACACAGAAACCTCAATCGTCAACGACCTCAATGACCCCAACAAAGACGTTATTATCGCCACAAATTCTGCCGATGACTTCCTCGGTTTCGCATATCTCACCCGCGGAAGCAGTGAGCCCTGTGTAGAAAACATGGAAAAGACAGTTGAACTACAGCGGATCTACGTACATCCTGATTCTCATGGCGCTGGTGTTGGAAAGGCTTTAGAGAAGGCTATTGAGAGCATGGCGAAGGAGCAGGGGTTTAAGAATTTGTGGCTTGGTGTCTGGGAGGAGAATCCTAGGGCGATAAGGGCATATGAGAAGTGGGGTTATAAGCAGGTCGGGGATCATGATTTTACTATCGGGTCTATTGTTCAAACTGACCATATTATGGTCAAGAGTTTGTAGATGCAAAACAGGCTCGGGATGATGAATCATGGATTGGGTGAATTCGGCGTTGGATGGTAGACGATTTGGTAATGAGATAGACAGGCGAAAACAGATCAATTGGCTTCTTTCTATGCTTGATCCTCCAAAACATGGCTTCCAATCCTGTTCGGCATTTAACACCGAGATAATGACACTCAATTGACGAAACTCACACTCAAGTGCTTTTGACCTTCGGAAGCAGGTCCGATAACGCTAGGTGGACGGCCAATGACAAACCGCTCGGCACCAATTCGCTCTAGACCCTGCTTAGAATGACTGTCCCTGTGATTCGCCGATCCAGACCGGCCCGGTCCAAGTAAACGACGCCCTCTTACAGTGGCGGCCCGCCTCCTCCGCCAAACCTTTATTACTTGCGATGTCCGTTCATCCTACACTGGAACAAAGACTTCAATAACTCTCTTTCAAAAGAAATCACCACAATAATACAAGACACCCAACACTGTACACAGCAAGCATGTATATCCGCGCCGCCCACGCCGAAGCAGACCTCCGTGTCCTTCGTCGCCTCATCCACGAAAACCCCCTTGGAATGCTCACAACCGGCATAAAATCCCAAACCCACTCCTTCCTCCAAAGCAGTCACATCCCTTTTCTTCTCGACGTAAAAGATGAATCCAGCGAAACAGAACTCGGTCGTCTCCGCGGTCACTTGGCCCGTCAAAACCCCCAAAGCAAAGCCATGATCGAACACTGCACCTCGAACCCCTCTCTAAAAAGCTATCTCGAAGACGAAGTCTTAGTAATCTTCACAAAGCCAGCTCACCACTACGTCACCCCCAAATTCTACACCGAGACGAAACCAGCGAATGGAAAAGTGGTGCCGACGTGGAATTACGCCGCGGCGCAGGTTTATGGAAAGGCGAGGATTTATTATGAGAATAACGAGGAGACGTCTTCGTTTCTGGGAAGGGCGATTAGTGATCTTACGGATCATAATGAAAGGAGTGCGATGGGGTATACGGCTGAGAGTCAGTGGAAGGTGTCTGATGCGCCGGAGAAGTATGTTGAGCTGTTGAAGAGGAATATTATTGGGATTGAGATTGAGATTACTAAGTTGGAGGGTAAGTTTAAGATGAGCCAGGAGATGGGACAGGGTGACAGGGAGGGTGTTATTAAGGGTTTTGAAGGGTTGGGGACGGAGGTTGGTGATGAGGTTGCGAGGGTTGTTAAGGAGCGTGGGGAGTTGAAGGATCAGAAGAAGTGATTCCAAGGGACAGGCTCGCGGATATAGATAAGGGTACATTGAAAGCGGTAATACTCAACTTGGTATTTTGATAAGTCACCGAGACGTTAATTTTGGTAACCTTAGAAAATGCGTTGCGATCCCGCAAAGTGTTTATCGCGCTGGTTGAAACATTCTCACAGCCGTGGATAGAGTTCTTGTTGGCCACCTTCGCTTACCGTTTAAGGTCTCCTTCTGCCTTATATAACTCAAAATAACCGAATCAATGCAGTAGTTTAATCCTAAGTTAATGTCAAATACCAGAGTTTTACTGGCCAAAGGCTTCCATGCGGTACATCATTCTCACCAGCGCGTATGAGCCAACAACGTCATCACCCCCATTTCAGACCATCATTCCTCTCTCACGTTATCCTTGAGTGCAAAAACTTGGTTCAAAACGAATTCAGACAAGCATTAACCCCTCCTAGGTCTTTGGGAGAGTAGTCTTTGGATCGATCTGGCTCGGTACAGCTATATACCAGCGGACAACAAAACTCACCATGGCGGTGATGTCCTTGAAGGGTATGTCCAATAAGAAACATCCTCATAGAAGATCTGAAGTTGGCAAGCGTTGCTAGCATCCTAGGCTGGACCTGGTCATCGTCCAAAAGCAAGCAAATTCGCAACTTGTACGATGATCTGACCATAACACGGTGCATCAGAAAGGGGACAACGATGTCAAGCTGGTTCACTATAGTGGTGATTGGACGAGACCTCCTTATACCTCGACATTAAAAAGTGCGGAGCTTCCAGTCCCAGGCTCGCTCAAAGCCATTAAGCTTCAGTCTCCTACCAATGCCAGTTTACCTTTCCTCGACGTTGACAGTACCTTTGATACCAGAGGAGGACCTGAAAATGGGAAATCTCCTGGGCTGTTGTGATATCTTGACGCTGTACAATTAACTATGATCAAAGTCTCTTCTCCGACTTTCTTCAGGCAAAGTTAAGGATACTATTTCGGACCTGTCTCGTTGCTGCGCGAAGAAAGTCACAACAGCAAGACCGTATTTCGTCAACTTGGCGCAGGTCATTTGGCTAGATCACATCCTGAACCGTTCGTTCTCTTCAGTGCTACTCATCTAAGCTGTTTGGATGAGAAAAATGGATGAAGAAAGCCTCGATGAGCTATTCAGGTCACCAGAGGGTCCACGAGCATTTTTTGACGATGCTCGTGTACAAGAAGTTACATGAGTATAGTGGTATAAGTGACCAATGAACATATTACTGATAACATACAGACGAGTGAACTTTCAGGGCGTTAATATCCTGCTGATACCTCGATTGATAGTCGCTACATGGTAAGTGGGCGTCCACATTGAGGGGATGTACGTGTTGAACTCCTCTGGCCACGACAGCGCGAGATGGTCATAAGCCTGTTGCAAAGTTTGCATGTCCGATTCGAACGACTGTTAAAAGGTGATACGCGATAGAAATATAACTGAAAAAAGATTTGCGATGTTGAAATCAAACCTCTACTCCAACATTTTCGATCGTGATAGGCACTCCCAGCATCAACGCCTTTACCTAATCACCGAGCAACCCGACAACTTACCTCGGCACTGTCAAATAGCACAAGATAAGCTTGTACCAAACACAAACCTCAATAACCGTATATTTCCGACTATGGGGCCCCATGGGCTCCCAACCGCTCCAATAACATTCCCATCCTCGCGATATCGTGAAGCCGACCGTGGACTTTCGATGTTACGCGTCGCTGTCGGCCCTTTTATCATACCATGAAAAATGCAGATCGTCAAGTGATACACTCTTAAACATTTCATTGACGAATTCTTCAAAAAGCTGACAGCCCTACGGATGGCTCGGCAATCAGGTACACCACGATGCGAACACGAAGTGAATTTGTGTAGGGTAAGAAAAGCGGTATACCGCGCTAGCAAATTAAATTCCCCGACAATGACATGATACAGTTTGTCCACCAGAACAAAGCGTTATTGACTCGTGGAAAGTGAATGCAAACGGTTGCTTAGATAAACGAGCTGCGGGTTGGGGAAGCACGTGGAATTAAGTTACGCTTTAGGTAAAATTACCAGCATAAAAACTGGTTTTCCGGGGAAATTCGTTACAATTCCTTAACACTGTTAACAGAGGAGGATTGCCTATGACGCAGTGGCGCTGGGAATACCGGATATCCGGACGCGGCTGAAGGATACATGCATCCAACATCCCATGACAGTCAAAACAGATACAGTGACCATGGAGAAATGGGGAACACGGGGTATGGAGAAATAAGAAAAAGATAAAAGTGCTTTCGGCCGAGGCAGGGCCGCTCGGAGACGAAGAGCGGGTAATGTTCGAGGTACAGTATCTAGAAGTTCTTGGAAGTGTCGTGGTACCTGGAGATTCTACGGTCAGAATGGATGAGATCGTCGGGGGAAGAGATTGGCGTCATTGCTTCGCATGCCAAGATTTCTATGGGAGATCGGCAAACGGGGCTTGGCAGTTGAGACAAGAGATTTTGACGGCTGGGCGATACTTCAATGTCTTACAGAAGAGTTCAACAGTGAGATCTAAGTGTCGAGATGTGTTGTATTACAAGTCGATTGACTTTGAGCCAGAGTCAATCTCAACTTGAGAAGGCCATGAACTGATGCTCATTGAATCAAATGTCACAGTCTCTCCGGATCCCTCGGGTGTCGTCATGTTTTGACGATGAACCCAATCCAGAATAGTACTGAACAGGGGTTAGCCTCACTAACGCTTCCAACCAAAACCGTCATCCAAGCCATCACGGGGACATTTCCCCCAATCAGAGGTACTAGGAGTAATTGCATTACAGGCCGTTTCAGTTAACTTTGCAGCCACTACAAAATCCCAAAAGCCATATCGTCATACCAAACAGACACCGTTCCTTTGATGCCATGAGGTGTCAGAGGTGAGGTCTCGGGCTTTCCCCAGCTTTACAACCCCGTGGAGGTGGTACCCCGTTACCCAGTATTCACCCCATCACCCAATTATTGTGCATTCCCCTTGCTAACCCCACAGAACTGGTAGAAGCAAAATAAATGGGACGGACCGATTTCGTGGTCTCGAGACCATGACAGCCCAGGATTGGGCATCGGAGTGCGGCTCATTGGACGCCTGCTTTTCAGGCCTGACATCACGAAGTATCGCTCTTTTGGTTTATAACGTCATTCTTGAGCAGTGCGTATTTAAATCCTCGACACCCTCCGTTTTGTAGAGTAACTCAATCACCAATTGACTTTGGATCATCACTACAACATACTATTATATACACTGTAGAGATACAGTTTGACTGCCCATCATGGCGCCGTCCTTCCTCACTGTTCATTTCGATGACCAGAATCCAAACTCTGAAAAGGGAAAAGAGGCTGGTGCGAGGAGATCTCTCGCTGGTCTTGATTACTCGCCTTTGCCTCGCATCACGCCCCGGTCTTTTCTGCTAGCTACCTTTGTCTCTATGGGTGGACTTCTGTAAGTTCTCTTTCCAACTACCCGAAACTACTGTAGCTAACGGGAACAGCTTCGGCTATGACACAGGTCAAATCTCAGGCTTCCTCGAGATGCCAGACTTTCTCGACCGTTTCGCCCAGACAAACAGCAAGGGAGAAAAAGCATTCAGCACCGTCCGCTCAGGTCTCATCGTCGCGCTCCTCTCAATCGGCACGCTCATGGGCGCACTCATTGCAGCGCCTGTGGCAGACCGCATTGGAAGAAAGTATAGTATCTCCGGCTGGACGTGGATGATTGCTGTTGGCTTCATCATCCAGATTTCTTCAGACAGGGATTGGGTGCAGATCATGATGGGCCGATGGGTCGCTGGTCTCGGAGTCGGCGCTTTGTCTCTTCTCGTTCCTATGTTCCAGGGCGAGACTGCACCACCGTGGATTCGAGGCGCAATGGTTTGCTGCTATCAGCTCTTTATTGTAAGTGACACATTCTTGGCATGCCAAGTTTTATACCCCGACGATCTGTGGAGAAGTGGTCAAGGATTGCACTGACGCTTGCTTAGACGATGGGTATTTTCTTGGCTGCGTGCTTCAACTACGGCACTGTAACGCACCATCGCTACAGCTCAGCAAGTTGGCGCATCGTCATCGGCGTCGGCTGGGTCTTCACTCTCATTCTCGGCATTGGAATTCTCTTTCTCCCCGACACGCCCCGTTTCGACTACCGCAACGGCAGAGTCGATCGCGCGCGCGACACGCTCTGCAAAGTATACGGCGCGACGCCAAACCACTGGGCGATCCATACCCAAATGGAAGAGATCGAGTCCAAGCTCCGCGCTGAGAGTCACATCAAGCAGAACCCCGTGCAAGAATTCGTCGGCATGTTTAAGGCGCCCCGCATGGCTTATCGTATCTTTATCGGAATGTCGCTTCAGATGTTTCAACAGCTCACTGGTGCGAATTACTTCTTTTACTACGGAACTACCATCTTTCAGTCTGTGTCTATCAACAGCTACAAGACGCAGATCATTCTGAACACGATTAACTTTCTGGTTACGTTTATTGGATTGTACATCGTTGAGCACTACGGTCGCCGCAAGTCGCTTATTGCGGGAAGTACTTGGATGTTCATCTGCTTCCTTATCTTTGCGTCTGTCGGTCATTTCTCGCTTGATCGCGATGATCCCACCAATACGAAGGGTGCGGGTATTGCTATGATTGTTTTTGCTTGTCTCTTCATTCTCGGTTTCGCTACAACTTGGGGTCCCATGATTTGGACCATCATGGCTGAGATCTTCCCCTCGCGATATCGTGCAAAGGGTATGGCTCTCTCAACAGCTAGTAACTGGCTCTGGAATTTCCTCCTTGCTTTCTTCACGCCTTTCATCACGAAAGACATTGACTTCCGCTACGGATACGTCTTTGCAGGATGTAACGTCCTGGGCGGTCTTCTCGTCTACTTCTTCGTCATTGAAGGACAGGGACGTACTCTCGAGGAGATTGACACCATGTATCTTGAAAAGGTGAACCCCATGAAGAGTGCCAAGTGGGTTCCTCCCCCTCCTGAGGAGATGTCGAGGATTAGGAAGCAGGCTGGTACAGATCTTGAGACTGCTGTTCCTGCGGCGTCGAGTGATGATGAGACGCTTGCGAGACCGTCGGGTGTTACTGATGGTGGATTGGGACGCCATAAGGAGGAGCATGCTGGAACTACGCACCGAGAGTAAGAAATGGTGATAGTTGAGATGTGATGGGGATGTTTATGAGTGATGTTGGAGACGAGATTGCATGATACCTACGACCTGTTCTTATTGTCCATAGTCAAATTTACCGTACTTATACTTGACCAATTACTTGGAATGTGCATCAGAGACAAATATTCATTAATGACGACTGAACTGTGATGAGGTCAGATGCTAGAGGTCTTACGAGTATATTCACTTGTCATGAAGACAAAGGGCACGATGCAATAAACTCGCAATTTTACCGCGCGATCGAGTCTGGCTGTTGTGTGATGCAAAGCTCCAGGCAGTCGCAGTCTTTGCGGCACCTGAATGTTACACCTTCCTTCATGGCCAACGCACTCACCTATTGCGACTTCCATCACCATCGCCCGGCGGTCACCCTCAATTGAAAAAACAACAATTTCCCCCATCTCGATTTGATCCATACATCGAATAACTTCATCATCATCATATGTACAGATTCTACCACCGCTATAAAATATCCATCTTCGTCGCCAGCGACACTCTCACTATTGACTGAGCACGCGACAGTTACGCCTCCCACCGCATCATCAACACCGACTCAAAGACCTTGTCCATCATTCCCTACTGCCACCAAACACCCACGTCACCGCTTGCGACCAACATCATCACTGATCTGTACCCCGAACTCGATCAATATGTGTCAGAAGTCAAGCTACGAAAGCCGGTGCGAAGACTGCAACTCGAGAGTCATCATCCACGTCGTAACCCACCAAGTATGCAACGGCAAGCCCCCAGTATCGATGACCAAGGCCGAAAAGCAGGAACTCAAGAAAAGGGGCCGCGAGATCCCCTACCGCAAGGACGGCTTCATATGCCAGCGCAGAATACGGCCTTACAAGAGATACTGGTCCTGGGTCGGATCGCACGCCTGCTGGTATTGTAGTCTTCGCAAGCAAAAGAACGAAGCGGAGGAACAGCTCGAAATCCTCCTTGCGGACGGAAATCGAACAGAGACAGAAGTAAAGCTTAAACGAAAAAGGGTACAAGAGCTGAGGGAACAAATAATGGATATGGGGGTTCCCGAAGAGGATTGCATGACGACACTGCCCAAGAGAGTCCAAGTCGACATGGAGGGCTAGTTACCTGATGCAGTGGCCCCGGCGGATGAGAGTACCTGGAAAAGCCTCGAGTATTTGTCCCAACGCGGTTTTGAAGAAGATGAAGAGCCAAATGACGAGACCGTCTCGGCCGATTCAAGCGACGGAGAGCCGTATTCCCTTCCACCGTTAGATAAGGGGAAGGGGAAAGCGGTCGCGACAATCGAAATGGAGGATGTACCATCTGAGGCTACCCGGTCTTCTCCGTTCCCTGGAGCGGACCGAATGGGGACCCAAGACACTGAGTCTGATGTTGAGATGGATGATAGGGAGAGCAGTGAGGTGCAGGGCGCGCAAACGGTCGACATGTCAGTTGCAAGAGGCTTAACACTCGCAGCATTATCTCGATTCTGGGGCTGGAGTGATCGACTGTGATTGATGGCCTAAGCTGGCGGTATGAGTCAAGGTTCGGGCCCTGGCTTTGAGTGATACTGCTGGTGCTGGCTGTCCTTGGATCAGAGTAATCTCATAGTGGAGGATGAGAGAGTGCTGAACGGGGACGTCGAATGCAACATGAATTATGGAAGTAATCGGTATAGAAAGATTGTGAAGAGGGTACCTGACACACAGAGCAATAGTTGATAGGGAATTCGTCCATCGTTTCGTTCCGCTGCAAGAAATCACCCCTAGTAAAGAGTTTGCGATCGCGGTTCTCCATATGTAGATGTATCTCATGCCCATAGACCACAAAAGTCCAATAGAAATATGTTGTGATAAAAAAGTCAGAACGCATGCTAGACCAGTCGAACGTGATGCACTCAGATACATCACCAGCCATGTCAATATTACACAGCATGATGGAGCATAATGTATGCTGCGCCAGTATGTGAGGATCAAAAGTTCCAGGAGGGAAGTCAGTGATGCCGACTTCTGGTTCATGAGAATATGTCTCTGATTGGCCTCGATCGTGCTATGCGAGTTTAGGCGAGAAGACAAAGAAGCGACAGATTTTGTGCGTGAACATGGTGCCTTTAGGCAGTAAACAACAGACCAGTGACACCTCGGGTCAGTGAACATGAGAATTCATCGAGACGTAATAAAAAATGCAATTCTTCCAGTGCCTTAAAAGACAGTGATAATAAGACCTTTCGTCCCAAGACACAGACAGCATCACCGTCCCTCTAAAAGTATAAATGCGTCCTCTCCTCCCTCCCAATTCCTCCAAACCTTTTATTGAACCTCGGATTAAAATCACAAAGTCTGGAAGCAATTAAACCACTTCTTTACCGCGATTGCTAACACTCACATACCACGAAATGTGTCAAGAAAGACAAGAGACCTGGCTGTGCAAGTCCTGCCAGCGGTTCATCAGATCGAAAACTTACAAGATATGGCTATGCGATGGATTCAAACGGAACGGGGTTTGCACTGAGGTCAAGAGAACACTGCCGACGACTGTTTACCAGCATGATCCGGATTGTAAGTTTTGTAATGCGCCGAGGAAGTGGCCTGACGATGAGGGTTTTGCTGCGTGGATGAAGAATCAGAATGTCTCATCGGAATGGTGAGGATGAGAGCATGGTCATGATGGTTTGAGCATTAGTAGTGCTGGTTCGTCTCCTTCAAAGCAGGTTACAGCTCACAGATTAATTGAATTGAGGCTCTGTAGTCGTTGATACTACAATCTTATCTTTTGACCGGCTCACAAACCCGGTCTCAGTCCCCATCGGTATCCATCCCGATCAAGTGACACGGCATAAATACCCCACATTCTCCATTCGGCCATCTTATCTCTCTGACATTTTCCGACCGACGAATCACACCCATTCCCAATGACACTTTGTGGGGGTTTCATTCTCCGATCTTCATGACGCCGGCCGAAGCTTTTCTCCTCCTTCACTTTTAGCCTGCGCCCGGAATTTGAGCTTCTCAAATACTAATCCTTTCCCCAGAAATTGAGCTGACCGGAATTCCGAACATTTGCTCGTAAAAAGATACCAGTTAGATGCCGAGAACTACAGGTGAACCGCGTGTAAGGCGCTCTTGTGAGCGCTGTCGGTACGTTTATCAGTCGCGATAAAAATTAGATACTGACGATGGGTGTAGGGAGAAGAAGATCAAATGTCCTGCTGAGAAACCGGGCTGTTCGCATTGTCGAATGGCAAGTCAGACGTGTACTTATCTGCCTAGGAATCATGTCAGCAGTAGCCGGAGATCCTTCGCTCGGAGCTTGTTAGTCATTGTGCCTGGGCTACTACGAACGAGAGAGCTGATGTAGAAAAGCAGACCTCTCAAAGCACAGCATGCTAGTATATCTCCGAGTGCATCTAGTCATGAGCCAGAGTAAGTTGTTGGGCCGAGTGGGTGTCCTAGCTAATTGAATTGAAGTCAAAGCTTTGGGAATAGGCATCAAAGCCAAGATGTCAATACCTGGAATAGTCATGCAAACTCACCGCGTATACATCCGCAGTTACCTCCGATAACAGCTATGCTCTCTGAAACTTCGTCATGGTACGATATATCTTCCGAACAATATTGACTCACTGACAGGTACAGGTCACCAGCCAACCCTGAGCCTCCATCAGACCTTCTAGCAGACTTTGTGAATGCCTACCGCGAGAAGCTCTACTTTCAACCACTTCCGCTTTTTGACCCTAGGCGTCTCCAGCTTAAGATCGGGACATTACCTCAGTACCTCAGGTGGAGCTTCCTAGCTTTGTCACTTCATTATACAAGTCATAACTTCTACTATGGATTGGAAGGGAAGGCTGTTGAGTATTATACCGCGTCGGCGAGGAGTGTCGTTGTTGATATGGCAGCAGAAGGGCTTGTGCATTTGGAGGTTATGCAGGCTTTGTGTCTGCTTGCTTTATGTGATCATATTGGTGCGTTCATTCTCATGCTTTTTACTTATCGCTAAGTGAGTTCAGCTGGAAAGTCTTCACGGGCGTGGATGATGATAGGTATGGCTGCAAAGCTAGAGTCGCTTCGTCTCTCAGACTCCAAAATCAGCGGATCACGACAGTCTGATGATGCGATCTCAAGGTGTCACTGGAGCATCGCTATCCTGGAAAGCACTTTTACTCCCCACTGCAACACTCTTTTCAAAGTCACCCACGCACCGAATTATCCCAAGAGCGTACCGCGGCCAACAACTCTGCACGGCATGAAGACGTATTGCGCTGACTTGACGGATGCATACGAAGCGAACGTCCAAGATGTAGGAATTGCTGCAACATGTCTCGGCTACATCTCCGTCTGGGGCAGTATCATTTCTTACCTTCGTGACATCCGCAATGGAGCAAACGAATATCCATGGCTAGCAACCTCAAGACACAACCAACTCACCGTCAAGCTCTACGAGCTCGAAAACATCACCTCCCATCGCCATCTCATCCGCAACGCCCCCTTCCCCGACCAACCCCCCTCCGAACTCAGCGAAAACAGAGAATACTGGGCTCCCTGGGTATTATTCCAAGTGATGATGCACGCTACCCAAGCAATCCTCAACAATCCTTTTGTCCAACTCGTCGCTCTTCGTCGCGCCGGGCGAAACTTTCAACCACGTTCTTTTCTACAGAATACAGTCGATCAAGCTTTGTTCCATGCAGAGTGGGTTTCTAGACTTGTGAGGATGTGTGCGGATAGACAGTTTGAGGTTAATGATCCTTTGATTGGACAAGCTGTTGCGGGATGTGTTTCGATACTGTGGATATTCCAGTTTGCGAGGGATAGGAAGGTTTCGGAGAAGGCGAAGGAGAATTTGAGTATTTGTGAGACGTTTCTAGAGCACTTATCGCGGAAGTGGCCTAATATTGCTGAAAAGGTAAGATTTCTACAACTCTAGTGCTTGGTGATATTGACAGCGTGTAGGTCGAGATTCTACGAACGCTCAACATCAAAGTGAAAAAGAAGCGACAATCGCCCCAAGATGACGAATCAAGTAGCGCAACTATCCAGTTTGAACCTGATATGATGTGGGAGCTTCTCGACCCTGCCATGTCAGGCAGGGACTGGGCGAGTTTATGCAAAGCTGGCGGGACTTATGCTGCGACGAGCGCTACGATCAAGGTCGCTACCAAGTTTATACATCCGATTAACAGCGATGAGGATAATGCGTCGATGGAGAATGGTTCGCATAATTTATTTGATCTGGAGGATATCTATGGGGAGCCGTTTCTGGATCAGTTCTTTTCTGATTCTTTGCTTGTCAATATCTCATAGATAGTACAGCGCTATTTTACCTTGCTACCAGTATACAGCTCATCCGTTCAATGACCTTTGTCATAAATAAGAGAGTCTTTAAGATGCTTGTATTCATCTTCTCAATTGACGCTTGTGCAGCGCCAACCTCGGTCCCGGCTAAGAAGCCGAGTTTGCCTTGAGAACCTCGTCGTCCAATCATCGTGACACGCAAAATGCGCGGACAATAAGCCACAGCTACATCACAGCCAATACGAGATGATCAGTTTGTAACTTGTCTGAGATAAGACGAATCAGAAGATGAAGGGGCTTCAGCTGGAGTTTGGCGGTCACACAAGCGGCACCTACATAAAAGGCATATAGGCTAGCTGATGAAGCTTGCTGGAGCACTCTTCAGCTTTCAAAATGCTTGTCTCGCAATCTCTCCTGTCGCTTGGGTCCATCTTTAGCTCCGTGACTTCTCTCCCCGGTTGCGGGGAAGTGAATGTTTTCTACACGTGAGTTAATGCCTCTGGGTTCTTGATGAGATGTTTGCTGACGTTGTGTGAAGCGGATTGCCTGGTAGGCATATGTATGTCACGCAGCAAGGCTATGATGCTGCGCTTGTTGAGGCGCAGATATTCAATCATACACGCCAGCTACGGGAGGCGGGCTACAATGTCAGAGGTAACTTAATCGAGACAAATAGGCTACTTGCAGTACTGACTAGCATCCAGCGGTCTGGAGAGGTCCCGAAATACCTGGCGCCGAAATGAGCAGGCATATGGACGACGTCCACTGGAACGTTGCCGGTATTGGCTTTGGGGTCAGAGGATCTCAGATTCCAGAAGTCATCACGCTCTTTGAAGGTCAGTAATATTCCTTGGCTGTCAAAGCGAAGAGCAGTCACTCAAGGTGGCCAGAAACCCTTGATATATACCGCGATGAAGCGCCGGATGCTAAATTTGTGTTCAACTATAATCCATTGACCTTTTTATGGTCGGTCAAACGTTATTTCCCGCTGTCGAGTGACTGCAAAGATCACCCGGGAAAGGATTTGGTATGTATACGACCATTAGAGTGACTGGGCCGAGCTGAACGTGAATCTCTAGGGATATATCACGATTTGCGATAGTGCCTGCACTTGAGTGGGATGACAGCACATAAGCAATGACGATGGACTGGGTTTCCAATCTGTTGAGAATTAAAACCCGATACGAAGGCGACCTTTGAATAGGTATTATTTGCAGTGTAGCTCATCCTTCTTTCTTACTTTGCACAGCATCATGTTACGGCGGTCTAGCCCTTAAACCAATATATATCACTGGAATGACAGTCGAGAAAAGAGAGAGAGAGACAATGCGGACCTAATTGAAGGAGTTCTGATTACTGTAGGTATCTATAGTGAAGTAAGCTTTAGTCATCTCGCAGCGCTCCTATTGTAGTTCACGTCCTGTGTTTAGACCAATCCCATCTCTTTGAGGAGGCGACTTTTAAAGACTGAAACTTTGATGTTGATTGACTGCTGAACATGAAATTCTATGGACTCTGCTCTATTTGTCAAACTAGTATTTGTAGTCGACGGCCTTTGAGCGTGGCTGTTTTAACTTTGGTCGACTATTAGTGGCAAGATATCAACTACCCGAGCTTTCAGCCACTACAAACCGTGCGAAATAGAACAAATATGTTTTTGAACGCGACACCAGTACTCATCAGTAGACACTGCTTAAAGGACATTGAATTATGTGAAGCATACAAAACAAATAAGAACATCACCTCCACTAGTGTCCACAAAACACCAAGACAGTGCCACAATGGGCCAGCCATACCGAGAAGGGAGAGTCAGAAAAAAATTCTAGAAGGACTTGAGGTGTGGCAGACCAACATGCCATGACACAGTGCCAAAATGCTACGACACCGAAACGTCACGATGCCTCGCAGATGACAGATCGCACAGACTCCCCCTGCCACGTGCACATGGTCCATCCCTCCCTCAACCACGCTAGAACTGCCGTGACAGCTCAAGCATAACGGGCTGCAACCACGTTAAAAGTCCCGGGGATCTGGGACGCAGCCACCGGGTACCAGGAATGCATCACGGCGAGAGGGTGTACGGCATGCAGATCCAGCAGCGCCTCCTGGCATAACATCTGGGGGAACACATGACGCTCGGTCATGGTTGCAAAGGGTTGACGTTTTAGGACACAGCCTAAATTACGGGGGATGGTCTGTGAACACCTGGGCTGGGATTTCACGATAGGGATACCACTCTGGCGTGTATATACACCTGGCTTATCAGATGGTGGGGTGTTGATCCCTGCGCCCGGATTCGGGGTGACATTGGCGGGAAAGCAAGAGTAGAGGTTTACTTGTTTTTTAAAATGGATTTCTTATGAGGAAACACGTTAAAACATAATTTGCGAGTCGGTTATTGTCCACGGTTATGGTTCGGAATAGCGTCGAGTTGCGTGTAGAAAGGCAACACTTGAGGCATGGTGACGTAGCGTGATGAACTATACGTATTGCGCATGGGCATGGTGCTAGATTAGATGTGCACACAGTTCTTATACATAAAGCTTGATATATCTCTATTCAACTACATACGCTATTACTAGTCATTCATCATACCTTCATGGCCAAGCAGGCCGCAGCCTCGCACGTTAACATACGCTTCAATACCAACACATCCTTGCAACAACCTAACCCTTGAATGCCTTTCCAGTACTGACATTGACCTTTGTCCAAACTGACCCAGTAGACATGTACCAAGCGAACTGAACAGGCCAGTAAACATGCATCATCCACAACCAAGGAAGAGGATCCCAAGACTCAAAGGTGCCATCCTTCCAGTATATGATATGCTGCACAAAAGCCCGAATGGACTTTTGGATATCTGACAAACTCATTGTGCCTCGGAAGAGAGTGAGGTAGAAAGGATACAGAACAAGCTCCACGAAGTCTTGGCCGACCCAGTAGTACTGCTGGGGATTGGTAGGAGACACAGGTGGCTTTGTCAAAGGCCTTGGTGCAGATGGGGTAAGAATGGAGAGATACTCATCAACGATCTCGGGTGTGTTGTTGAACAGAACAGTAGCGGTGTGGACTCTTGGGTTGCACTCGATGGGATATATCGTGACATCTTTCTCAACACCGGACTTGACAGCATCTTCATCTTCCTCATTGATCAAGAAGTCAAAGCTCATATGACCAGTGAAGTTCTCGCCACCTTCTTCAGCTTGCTTCAGTGTAAAGTCAAGCATTGCCCTGCTGAGAGGTGAATCAACAGGGAGAGCGGAGTAATGCATGAGAACATCAGCAGAACGACACGCCACAAACGCGCAGACTCGACCGCGAATGATGAGCGCGTGAGTGCAGAACTCGGGACCCGTGATGTACTCTTGTATGATGAACGAACATTTGGCAGTCTCGAAGGGAATAGAGTCGATGCGTGCGAGGGCAGCTTCTTCAGAGGGAAGAGGAAGCAAAGGCATTGCAAATCGTGCGACATCATCTACGCCAACAGGCTTGACAAGATATCGTCTCGCACTATGCTTATGTTCAAGACCTCCATTTCTTTGAAGGAAGTTAATAACATCTTCTTTATCCTCAACAGCCTCCGTCAACGGAACCGTCAGACCAAGACCCTTAGTATGCTCGATAAACGCATCCTTCTCATGAAGTCTCCGAATATCCTCAACACCAAACTGAATGGCCTTAGCATTCGTACGAGCTTCGATGATTTCTCGAACCGCAGCATCTTCAATAGCCGCATTGACATCCGAGACAGAAACCCAAAGATCTACATCTTCGTGGTGAATGATTTCGACAATGCGATTAAGATATGGATCATTCATGCTCGTTTTTGAAGGGTCTGAAGGCGGTGGGAGACGATAGTACGCGTCGATTGCGAACGAAACGCGACCGGGCGAGAGGGAATGAGAATCTGCGCCTATGACGCGATGGCCTCGACGATGAAACATTCGTGCGAGAGAAAGACCTTTCGCCATGTTCACGCCTGTGACCAAGACCGTGACTTTGTCCAGATTATCGCCATCATTTTGAGGTTGTGAGGGTTTGGAAGTGAAGCGGTTCAAGAGGTAAGCTCCCAATGCAAAGAGGGCGTTTGTTGGTAGGAATATGAAGCTGAGGAGGAAGAGAGCCAGGTTCTTGGCGAATTCAATCACCCGAGAGCTCTCCAGACCCTGATTTGGCTTTCCCATGATAAATGTGATATAGACTATAACACTTGAGTCGTAGCAATATCCAATTGACAATTATGAGCTTCACAAAGCTATAGAGCTATAGCTATGGGATACAGCTCGAAAACGCGTTGTGGAAAAAAAGTCAATTGGAAGACGTCATGACTTGGGCGTGTCTGCGGAGAATGGTCTCACTAGCACGTCGGTGCAGCTCCGGCCGGAGAAGCGCATTCCGATCACAATCCCGTCCCCTCACTACTGAGACCAATCTAACTAATCTCACATTAGTCTGAGATCCCTTGGAGCGGGGAAATCGCTTTAGGCTTCTTCGCCAGGAAGATTAGCTCCGATGGTTTCACACCATGGATATCTCATGCATATGCAGCTTTTCACACCGGTCCCTTTCACAACCAATTATAGCTCCAGCGTGTTCCTCATGTATCACAAGAAAAGCACACCATGTGCGGAATTGCCACTGTGCGTATACTGATTCAAAGGGTCGAGACTCTGTGTTTTTCTCATCAGCCCACTATACTGTTACACCGAGCCGCTGTGCTAGGAGTCTGCTTACATCTATGACGTGCTAGACTCATGAGCAAGTGGATATAAAGCGCTGCAGAAGAAACAGAATTCGGAAAATAAGAGCGGTCAGGAAATAACGGTCTCCGTATGGTGCACGGGTCGATATCGTAGATCTGCAGTGCAACATTCCCATTGTCTCTTTTCCCGATCTCACTTCAGGGTCTAGGTATTTCACATGTCCAGTGTTATTTTTGGCCAAGGGATATCCCACTAGGTTTAAACGTGGGGAGAACCTAATGAATGACGCGCACATGCGAGATGGTAGTGTAATCGACGCCCTCGCGCTAACATCGCCCCATCTTTACGAGAATACAGTATCCTTTACCTCCTCCTAGGACATAGATCTAGGTACAATCTTGCCCCACGCGGGGCCTAAGATCCTACCCCTGGACGACAAATTCACGGTACTTCCCGTTTCTGTATGACACCTCGAGAAAGAGAGATTCGCAATACACCTTACCAAACAGGCTAGCAAGAACATATGTCGTGCTCAAGCACTGTTTTCTCATGGGCCATGCTGTATGCACTGCTACAGAAGCGTAGGAACTAATGCTTCAGACCCATCATAAGTTGACCATCATGACACCAACATTATATACATGCATCTGCGTGCAAACATGCACGTGTAGCCAAGTTTCGGGCCTCAAACTACCTACCCAATGAAAACGGTCCTCATGTCTCTGTACCTCTCCCCCAACCACTCGTTCACCGACGACTCATGTAGTGTTAACTTGATCTCGTGAAAAGATCCTAGCTTGAAAGCTTGTCGGCAGTTGAATATCCCTCAGAGGGGGGTGGTATTCAGACATAAAAAGCTCTCCCCATCACCATCAATCCCAAGCTACACACATCCTCTACACCCTTTCATCCCTATTGTACTACCCCAAAACTACCACCCACAATGTCTGATATGAGTGCTACCGTCGAGCCCACCGCCAAGGGTTTCGCTGTCTGTGGCTACGAGAAGATCGAGTATGACTTTGAGTTTCTCGATGGTGTTTTCAACACTGCCAATCCTCAGCTGTACCAGCTCTACTCCCCGTGGGGACGATGTCTGGCTGTGATGGACCTCAACATCTTTAACCTGTATGGGAATGAGATGCAGAGGTACTTTGATCATTATGGCATTCCTCTTACTATTCACAAGACTATGATTGGTGAGAAGGCCAAGAGCATGGATACACTGTTGTCGATTGTTGATTCTATGACCGATTTTGGTATTTACCGAAAGGAGCCTGTTCTTGTTGTTGGTGGCGGTCTCGTCACTGACGTTGCTGGGTAAGTCTCCTCATCAAACACTGTAAACAACTTAACTGACCATACAGCTTTGCTTGTGCTGCGTATCGCCGCAACACCAACTACATCCGCATCCCCACCACAGTCATCGGTCTCATCGATGCCTCAGTCTCCATCAAAGTCGCTGTCAACTACGGCCGCTACAAGAACCGTCTCGGTGCCTATCACGCCCCATCACACACATTCCTTGACTTCACTTTCCTCCGTAGTCTCCCTGTGGCACAGATCCGCAACGGTTTCGCGGAGCTGATCAAGATCTCTACTTGTGCTCACAAGGATACTTATGATCTTCTTGAGAAATACTGTGAGCAGCTTATCAACACTGGCTTTGGACGATCTGATGATGCTACTCCTGAGATCAAGGAGGTTGCTGATAAGATCTGCCGTGCTGGTATCCATGAGATGCTGAAGCTTGAGACACCGAACTTGCATGAGATTATGCTTGATCGTGTTATTGCTTATGGCCATACTTGGTCGCCTCTTCATGAGCTTGTTCCCGAGACGCCTCTTCGTCATGGTCATGCTATCTCCATCGACATGGCATACTCTGCTACCCTCGCACACATTCGTGGTCTCCTCTCATCAGAGGAACATACCCGTCTTTTGAACCTCTTCTCCCGAGCTGGTCTCTCCATGGACCATCCTCAGTTCGATGCTTCTCTTCTCGAGAAGGCCACGGCTGCTATTCTCAGGACCCGTGACGGCAAGCTTCGCGCTGCTGTACCCATCAACCCAATGGGTGACTGTGTCTTCTTGAACGACGTCAGTCACGACGAGATGGTTGCTGCTCTGGAGGAGCACAAGAAGATCATGAAGTCTTACCCTCGCCAGGGCGCTGGTCTCGAAGCTTTCGTTGACTCCAGCGACACTGGCTACACCATGAATGGTGCACCCGTCGAGAACGGCAATGCTCAGTACATTCCCCTCAATGGCGTCGAGAACGCTAAGCTTCATGCCTCTGGCCCCGAGGGCGTTGATGGTCTTCAGCAGGACTCTAGCAGTGACGATGACTATGTCGTCAGCTCTTCCAAGACTAATGGTCACCAGGATAAGGGCATCCTTAGTGACCTGAAGGAGAAGGCGAATGGTATCCAAAGCCAGATCGCCAAGGCTGTTACCGTTGAGAGCCAATAAGTGCATCAAAACAAAAACAAAATTTATTGCATTGAAAAATGAGTATACGATTGTTGGGTACTTGGGTTAGTTGACTGGGATTACTTTAGATCCTGGTCCTTTTAGCATTATGATACCGGGTCTGAGAACGAGATGATAAATCACTCAGCATCCACGGTTTTACTTTCAATTCAATATACAAACAAGGATTTTATTCCATATCACGGTCCGATTGAGTTGTGACTACATCCTCTGCCCGACGCTCTCGTACCTCCCTAATATCTAGGATTAGGGGTACGCACTTGACTTCCTCCTGTCCATCACTCATCGCCGTTGATCATGTTGATGAAGTCCTCCGCCGCGTTCTCCCAAAAGAACTCAACTTCTCGTGCCATACAGCGCCGAATGTAATTCTGGCCACGTTCAAACATCTCTTTCTCGTATTCCGTGAATGCGCTTTCCAACGCATTGTCTTCAGTGTCTGCACCACTAGTTTGCGTACAGTACCTAGCAATCGCCTTCGCCAGCATGAGAGCATCTAACATCGCCATATTGACTCCTTCGCCCACTAGCGGCGTTGCAAGATGAGCAACATCTCCAAGAAGGGTAACTCCAGGGACTCGTTGCCAGCTAACAGACGAAGCGGGTAAGCGATATAAAGGCCATCCGTGAAATGGCTCTTCAGCATTGGCCAGATATTCCTTCAGGTTTGGAGCCCAGTTTGCGAAGAGCTTTGGCGAAGAAAGGAATTTCTGACGGATGTCCTCTGTATCTTCATGGCTCAGTGGTCTGCGATAGAGCTGTTCCGGTGCATCCATACCCATGTAGAATCGATAAGAACAGTCGGCTAGCTGCTGAACGGCCATAATCTTATGCTGCCCCATTGCGAGCATGTTCCCGGGACCTGCGTGTTCCAGTGCAGCAGCGTAGCTTGGGTTGTCGTGAGAAATGCTGCCTTCAATGAAGCCTTTACCAGAATACTCCGGTTTCGCTGCACTAAGCTTGAGATGCATCAGTACAGACCACGAGGCGAGAGGCTGCTTGACATACCACTAGGCACACCTTGCTCCACGCTCCATCTGCGCCAACGACAAGACGAAAGCCAAATGCAGAAGTTCCATTGGAAAAATGGATAATGTTCTCAGGAGCTTTATCGCGTTTCTCAATAGATCTCACGCCGTGAGCCCAGCGAATCTTGTTCGTCGGGATAGAGTCAAGCAACAACTTGCGAAGTTGCAGCCTGTCAATCTCAGGAGCATCGCGGTCTTCTCCAAATACAGCCTTGACGGTACCTGAAGGATTCTGCATGAACACACGAGATGCATCCCATCGAGCAATACTCTTGAATTTGTCAAACAACCGAGCCTCCTTGAGAGCAAGTTGACCAGAAGAGGCACGGATGTCTAGAGTTCCTCCTTGATTGATGAAACTGGGCTCCGGGCTTTGGTCACGCTCATAGATGATGAATTCGATGTTGTTGATCTCCAGTAGCCGAGCGAGAGTCAGACCGCTGGGGCCTGCTCCGATTATGGCAATGGGTGCTTTAGTGGGCATATCGGATGTTTTCTTGATTGTTTGGATTATTTCTCTGTGGCGTTGAAAGATAGTCTGGCTGCTTGCTACGTTTTATATATGTAAGTTGATGAGTGAACCAAGGGTGACGAGGGTCCACGGACAACAATAGTGCCTTCAAAGTCCGGTATCACTCCGGTGACCGATATCTGCCTTGAGTTCACAAGCTCGGATCTCGAGAATGATGCAATATGGACGAATCTATTGACCCTGCGCAGTTATCGTCCTGACATTTCCGAGTCAGCTGTAATTGATTGGTGGACTTCGGAGAGTAAGCACTTGTTTGCTCCGATCCCAGCCAATAAAAATGCGACTCTTCGGGCTTAATGACAGAGGGGAACTCTCTTCATCTCATACTTTCATCCTCTCTTCTACATTCTCGACCACCATAAGTTCCTGTGAAGAAGAAAAGTTCCATCACCCTTGACTCCAATGTCTTCACTGGCGAATTCTGGCTTGGCGCGTTATGCGGTAAGCATCATTCACCCTTTACCGAAGTTGATACTCACCAAGTTTTAGTGCGACTACTGCAAGCAAAAGAAGTTTAGGTATACAACCCGATACATCAAGAGTTTAACAGTCCATAAGTGGAATCTGCTAACCATGTACTAGATGTTCGAAGGAGCTTCCTAAGTGCAGCGCGTGCCAACCATGGCCAGGTCCTTGTAACTATTCGCGAGATAAACCCGCTCTCAAAAGCAACTTTAATGAGCAGGCAACCTGTGCGTCTCTTGACTCGGCAAGCCGACCGAGTATAGAGAGGCTATACGAGCGATTACAGAAAGTTGAGAAAGCAGTACAGGCTCTGACTCCTACTGTAGCTGAAGATGTTGAGGCTGTGAATCACGGTCCATCAACCAATTACCAGCAGGTATTTGGGAAGGAGGGCGAACCTCAAGACGGGAATGATTCACGTCCAAGCCTGAGTGCTGGAGATGTGAATTCTTTTTCCTTTTTAAAGGATACATCCATCACCAACACAACTATCGGATCATCGCCTCTGCATCAGCATGCTGCAAAGGAGTTTCAGTATCTGTCAGATTCTTTAACAACAGCAGGCGTAACCAGTAAAAGCTACGCCAATACTGGCTTCTTTGTACCGTCAAAAGGTGAGGGTTATCAGATGATAGGCCGTAAGTATTCCCCTAGAAAAGGTGCTCGACCTCAGCTAACTGTTCAAGGCTTTTTGGAAAGTGTCAGCCTGGGCGACACATTCTTCATCACACCTTCAGAGAGCCTCCTCATACAAACCATTTTCAGACCCGAAACTGTTTCGAAAAAGGCTTGGGTAGTGTATATCAACTACATGATCGTCACTATGCTAGCACATAACGAAGCTGTCAGAGCTCAAAAGTACAGGGACAACATGAAGTTGGCGCTTAACGATAGCAGAATCTTTCTCGAACCTCACGAAGTCAACCTTCAGGCCCTCATCATGCTAGCCATCCATGGTGAAGATTATGCGACACCTAATCAATCGTGGATGCTTGTTGGCCATGCCTGTCGTCAAGCTGAGGCATTGAGATTGCACGCACCGTCTGAGCCAGATTATGAGACAAGACAGCGAAAACTGAGTCTTTTTTGGCTTCTTTTTGCTGTAGACAAATCTTGTGCTCTTGCATTTGGCCGGCCATGTTCTCTTCCATCAGTAACATATTCTCACGTTCCACTGCCGGATTTGCGTTATTTGACAAGGTTTAAACCTCGTAATGACTCTCCTGATGCAGACGGGAGGACCAAAAGATCGGTATTCGGAGGCCAAATGTTTCTTGCGCGTATTGAGCTCGCGCAGATGATTGGTGTGAGCCTAGACGGTAGTCATGTTCCCTATCTAGAAGACGGCTTGAGCGAGCGTCTGGGAGAGTGGTATACACGAACAAATAAGGTGACTTATGAAGAGTGCCATTAGGATTACAAATGCTAACCCTCAGTAGATATTGAGCGATACACTCCAGAATGAAAGATCTTTTTCCAGCCCCAACGAACTACGCGAGATGGAATTGGGTATTAGCACTATCAAGTTTGAGTATTGCATGTGTCGATGGTCCTCCTCAAATCTCATTCACCTTCTGCCAACTTGAGACTGGAGACAGCGAGGGAATCCGTCTCTCTTCTTCCTTCGATGATTTCCAATTGGACCTCGATATACAACAGTATGATCTGGTAAGTCGCGTCCTGACTGTTTTGCGCAGATACCTAAGAATGGAGAGGCATCTCTTATACTACCCTTTCATACCCTATTTCATCATATTTGAAAACTTGGTCCACAAACATGCGCTTTTGAGCAACATCGCGATCCAAAGAGACTTCGAGCTTTTGTCTATAACTGTCTCATACTATGCTACAATGAGAGATCAAATGCAAATGCTGGCTCCGTTGTGTAAACGCCTTGAGAACATTGCAGCAGTGTTCTTTCGCTTGGCAAATCAGTACGTTGATGGCCAATATCCCTTTACCCGAACTCAGAAACTCTCGGCAAGAACCTCCACTGCTGATAGTTCAAAGGAAGATAACTCCTTCCAATCTTTCGGGGACATACAAATGGAGCTAGTCGGCGAGATTGGCGTTGATCTGGAGCATTATATCCAGTGGCTACCGCCAAGTATGATCTCTCCGCAGGGTTCGCGCACCACCGTGATTCCAGATGGAGATTCGGTTCACGTTGCGTCCAGAAGCGCTTCATCAGAATCAGTGCAGGGAGAATCCCGAGGCACCAAGCGACCGTTTGATGTTATGTTTGACTGGTTCGCCTGGGATGTTTACTACGGCGAGCAGAACGGTGATATGGCATAAAAGTATTAAGATGGATATGTTAGAAATGCTTAGGTAGAACTAGATGATGGGCTGTCCGCTTTGTTGTGTGTGTAGCTGGCCATCTCTATGACCTGTGGCCTGTCTGTATTGGTCTTCTGCTTGACCTCTCTCCTAGGTCCAACTATAAAAGTCAGCAAATATCGATGACATCCGTCGTTTTTGGACTTACATATGCTGAGGCAGATAAACTTGATCATTACTGGAAACCAGATAGTCACGGCGACGAGCTGTCCAAAGCCCCACGTTGACAGACCATCATCAGCCGAGTGCATATCAAGAAGTTCAACCATTTCACGCAGACCAATGAAGATCATGATAACGGTTAGGAGCTCAATAGCAGCCCAGAAGACTCCCAACGAGAGCTTCGCGCCTTTGGTCTCTGCGAATGAGAAGATCGTCCGAGAGTCTCCCCCAATCTGCGTGTACTTGATCTTATCTCCCGCCATTCGTGTCTTGGCGAAATGGACAGCCCAGTCGATGATGAGACACAATACAATGACATGAATAGCGAGTCGACATGCAAGAGTAACATTGAAGAAGTCATAGCTATTCTTTTCCTTGATTCACTGGCAGAAGCTCATCGGACCAGGGTTACCTCCGCAAGCATCCACGGTCGAAACCTGCTTCAAGTGTTCTTCAAATACACCGGCGTTGAAGTCTTGAAACTCGGTGATTACAGTCATGAGGACCCAGGATAAGACAACGAAGAAGAGGGTATAAAATCGGCGCTCCCCAGCTCGGTGCATAACGAGTTGCGCGATCATGACTGGATACATGCCAGCTGTGATGAGGCCCTGTAGAATGCGATGGTTGAACATCCATGAGAATAGCGTGAGCATATTTGCCAAACCTGCTCTATTTCCACCGTCAAATGTGATGATGGCCGTGACCGAGATGGTAGCAGCGAACAGTGCCTGGGATTCTTGGAAGTCGAGCATAAATGAGGCTGCAGCTTTCGCGAAGCGTGTTTCGGACAGTGTTGTCTGCCACCTTTGTCATGTGGCTCGAAAGCTAGAGTCCTTCTGGAGTGAGCTACCTATGCGGCTAAATGTTTGGATCCACGATGTTGTGAGTTTGAAACAGAGGCCGAGGAACAGAACGAGCACAAGCTGAATAACATACGCAGTGACGATCTATAAGGCTATGTTAGAGTCTAACTTAAGAGGCAGGGATAGGTGACGTACACCTTGTCCAGCGATGTCCAAGTCAATGCCAGCACTCGCAGCCTGGCAGTAGGGTTTTGCCATAACTCCCCCAAACTTGGCGATATTATCCGGCGAAACAGGACCGCACTTGAACTCTTGAAGACTGCTCGTACATCTGCCGTATGTAGAGTCAGAACAAGAAGCCCACGCGCAGTCCCTGATTTTCCGAAAGACATTCAAGGAATTGAACTTCTCGAAGTCAGCGCCTAGAGTGCACTGTACGATCCCTGCTTGACGTCCCGTCTAATTATACATAAGCGTTGCGTTTGAGCATGTCGTCGTACAGTTCAGTGAACTGCCGTCTCCATTATCACAGCCATAGGAAATAAGCCACGCGCCTACAGTCGGATTCTCAATAAGGGACCTGACGCGGAAGAAGTGCGATGTCTCCCAAGCTTGCCACTGTTCAGATATCGCGATGCCGTGGTATGTTCTGTTCAAGTCATATTTTCCTATGACTTGGAACTTTCGTTCAACCATTTTAACAGAGGATGAAGAAGAGAGAGGAGAGGATGAAAAAGTTGAGGTAATCTGATTCGAGGCTGATATATAGGACCCCTGAGGCCTACAGATTGAGCCCTATGAGATGCCCTAGCAGGGTTCCACAGTAAGCACTACCTCTATATCGAATCCTGATTTGGTGGGATTCGATTGCCAAGACACGGGCTGATAAATCATCCTGCGATAACATTTGGGGGCCGTTGTAAAATTACTTTGCCACCAATGAGGAGGAACATGTAGTATTTTCAAGTTGTCTTTGCATACAGATATCTAATTACGCTTCACGAGGCCAGGAGTTTGTGATGTGACCCGGGAAATTCTAAGTGCTGCTCCCCTCTGGAGTCTCGATTAATTTACTCGTGCTATAAAGTTTTTGCCCAGTTCTGATTTCATTAACTACACCATGGACCCGAGATACCTCACATGACCGTATACACCGTCAAACTCAATCGTTGTTGCGAAAGTTCTCGAGAGCAACCAAAGCCTTCTGCAAAATTCCCAATTTTCTCTCGCAGTCTAAACGCTTCTTCGTATCCTTTTCTTTCTCACCCGCGATGTAAGAGATGGTCTTCGCACTTTGCTCGGAGACAATAGTATGAGTGAAGATCTCATGCGGAACCTTTTCCAGAAGGCCATTGTGGATGACCAGTGCATTAACATAGGAGATAAAAGAGACCAAGGACAACTGCCATTGATCAGTCCATATATTCGAGAATAATCCGTGGTTTGCTTACCTTGTAGTACTTCTCAATCATCATGATACTCCGACGCACTGCGCCCCGTTCGGTGTCCTGGTGGTACCTACCTGCTGAGCTATGTTGCGCGTCGTTTGTCGGAACTTGGCCAGCAATTATTTCTTTTATCTGGCTCAGTACAGCACTGGCAACTATACCCTTGGATGGAATGACACCTCCTACTGACTGACAAGACCATTCCAGGATCTTTTCAAACGTCTTTGCCGACAATGTGGAATCGATCCGCTGGAGTATGGCTTTCCTCCCGTTAACACTATCTAGCTTGATTCTGTTGCTGAACTCCAATGACTCGTCTTGGAACTCTCGGAGAAAGTCATGGAATCCTGGATTCGTTCCTTGGTGACACCTAACAAGTTCCTGGAGTTTTGCCTCGGCACTGAGGCGAAGCATTTCAAGGCGATTGTTGATGACGGAGCGCTCGAGAAATTTCAAAAGAGACGAATCTACACAATGTTTGAGAGCCAGGTCAACGAAACGCATCACTGCATCCCACACAAGCTGAAGATGGCAATTCGCAATTGCTTCCCAATGCGATGTCTCTTCACGGTATAGTCTTGACACCATGGCGGGATTGACATCATCCAAGCTTTCCGTCCCTCTCCATTGAACAGCCATAGCTAGAACCTGAGTCTCGAAGTCATCAAAACTTTTTTTGGTTGGTAGGGCGAACGACTCGTACATTTTTACAATGTCTGCACGTAGGAAGGATGGAACAGAGATGGCTGCCTCGTCTTGCGAGTCTTTCTCGATACTGTCTTCGGGATCTGTGTCATGTCTGGGAAGCTCTTCTGGGTCGTCCTCATCGCCATATTGGTCTTCTCCGTCATGATCATAACCGTCTTCGTCGCTGTTGTCGTGCTCGTAGTCGACGTCATTGGGGCCATCTTCGTCTGCGACATTGCCCGGTTGGGAACGTCTCTTTGTATGTCTGTCACGCCTATTACTGGCCGACCCAGAACTATCACGTCTCTCCCGGGGTCTGTGCCGTGAAGAGCCACTGACTCTTTCACCACTATGATCATGAGCCAGTGCATTGTGAATATGTTCCTTGAAAGTGGCTTGCAAACGCGACAACAGTCCGCTTTGCAAACTTTGGGGAAGATTCATATGTCCGTTGCAATCAGGGGCCTGAAGCTGTGTCTTTTTTCCCTTCTCGATCATAGTGGAGATAAACTGCTGCCCAAGGGCTCTAGTAACAGATTGCAATCGTTTATCTTGGCTTTCCTGTACCGAGTCCTTTGGGTCGTTGAAGAAGTCTTCGCTGTAGTGCCCTTGTACCGCACTGTAACAAAGCTGGCGAAAGTCTCCGGCCATTCTCGACAGGTAATCTCGTTGCTGTTGCTCAGTTGTCTTCTTTCTGCCCAACCTCTCAAGATGCGCGTCGAGAGTTTTGATCTCTGTCTCCACATCGCTGATGAGCCCTCCAAGGTGCTCTCTAATTTGGTTCGCCAAGAACTCGCTGAGTTTCGGACGCAGACTTTCGATTCCCTTACAGGATCTGTCGATATCTGGCCACTTGTTGGCGAAAAAAGCCGCCTCAACTTCATCTCGGTTTTCTCCTTGCCTTCTTTCCTCGGTTGACAGGTTCTTGAGGCCATGCCAACCATGCTGAGGGTACCAAGACTCTTGTCCTGAGAAATGCTTTTTGATCTGGTCTTTATAGGTCGATTTGTCAAGTGCCGTAAAGACTCCAAGCGTCCTGGTCCCCGAAGGATCAACTGCAGTGCATGCTACTTCGGACGGAGCTCGAAGCACATTCCATAAAACATGGGCTGGCATAATCAAAAGTATACCATTCCGTGGTTCTCTCAAATAGGGCGCCACTATTTCGTCAACAATTTCCTTGTCTCTCTCGTTCTGGTTCATGTTGCTAGATTGAAAAAACCCGGGAAGGTCCACAAGTGTGAGGGGATACTTTTCAGGACCCGAGATGATGATCCTCAAAACATCTCTACTAAAACGGCGGTAGTTGGTAGAGCCGGGTGTGTTTCCCAGAATGAGGCTGGATGCCTCTTGAATTGCAGCTCCCAATCCCACCGTATCACCTGGTATGAGTTCCCTATTGAACTGGCTGAGAGCATCGCGAGTGGGCGTCGGCTCCACAGCGCTGATGTTGACGATGATGGAGCCTTTGTCGGCCTTGCGCTGTATCAGTTCAATAGGGAACCTGGTGCAAAGGTCCTGGTCAACAGGGAAAGGAACCCGGCAGATAGCCTCCAGTACAGAGCTTTTGCCACTGCTTTGATCACCAGTGACGACGAGCTTAGGGACAAGCTCTCGTTTCATACCGGCTTCTTGTAGGCTGTCGACAGCATCGAACACGTCTGCATAGGCGTACAGGAGTTCGTTCAGCGAAGCCGAGGAAATGTTATGGATGTTGGACATCGTGCTTCTTTCTATCTTGGATTTAAAGAAAGAAGAAAGAGAAGAAAAGGGCAAAAGCAAAAGTAGCTAATTACTCAAAAGTAACTAAGCGGAAGATTTCTATAGTGGTGAAAATTTTCCAGGGAATATCGCTTAGTTGGACTCGAATCTACTCAAGTTTAGTTCAGTCCGAGGAGGGAGAATCGAGGTCTATTTATGTCATTGACAGCCGAATACTCCGTTCATTCTTGGGTGTTCCACGAAGCTTATCTGACATGCTTGATTATGACCAGGCTTTACTGGGATTCTCTATACTGAGCCAACTCAAGTGCACAATCCAGCAGATGTTGTGTATGGCTGCACCGCGTTGGCCCAGTCCCCTGTATTTAGTATGCGAGGGCATTTGGCAATCCTGGTCCATCCACCAACCTCATCCAATAGCTGTAGTAGGTCTATTGGTCTAGACGCTAGACATGCGTCACCGTCTGCTCTGGGTCATGTTTTCCCAGACCTTATCAAAGCGGGGCCTTATGCGAGGGCATTTCGAATAATCCAATCACAATCACCACAAACGTCGGACCTATCGCTCGACGACACGTTTCCACCCCGGGCGGCAGGTGATCTTGCTCCTTGACTATCATGTCATCGTTTGCCTCTTTCATTCCTCTCAGTCCAGAATCCTCTCTGCAATGATTTAGCTACCAGTCATGTCAGATATTTCGGTTACGTTCACCGCAGCATCAACCATTGACAAGTGGGAGAAAATGAAGCCTGCTATAATTTACACATGGCTCAAACAAGCATGTAGCTTGAAGCACCTGGTGTTCATACTCAGGGAAGAGTATAACATCATCTCGACGTATGTACTCCATTCTATCATCGATCACATTGAGCCCTGTCTGAATCAAATTATAGAGAAAAGACCTGCAGGACTCATCTCCAAAGATGGGGGTTAGCCACTTACAAGAAACGTCCGACTGGAACACATGGGAGCTCCTCGACGCAACCCCCAAGAAGACGTAAAGGAACAAGATTCAAAGCCAGGGAGGACGACAATCATCTTTTGCTATTCCCTCACCCCCAGAATGGAACCATTCCTCCATCGTACGCATTTCGCGTGCCTGAATTTGTTTTCTACTCAATCGATGTTTTTGTCAGCCATTCACTCAAAGAGACCCTTTCTCAGCACCCCAAGGCCAGCGATCTGATACACGCAAAGGTGAAAGTCGATTATAGCCTTTGCTGGCAAGGGATTGCCGGCTTGTATCAAGCTGCTGAAGGTTATTTCAAGGGTGAATGTTGGAAGAAGTTTGTCAATAGCATCAAGAAAGCCCGCCTAGAAATTCGAATCCTTGCCGGACTACTGGAGTCACAACCTGAAGAGTTCCAGAGGGCGTGGCACCAGGCAATGATCACAAGGTTCTGGCGTGTCTGCCATAGATTGATCAAGCTTGACCTGCGCTGGCCACAATACGAATTTTCCTTTTTATCAGATTTCCTAATCGAGTTCGAAAAATTCATGACCTTATTCTATGGTAGATTGAATCCACTAGCACAACTTCTACGCGCTATTATTCAGGTTGATAAGGATCATATACAAATGGTAGTCAGGAACGGAGCTTCCCGAACTATTGATGTTATGGCTCCTATGATTGATGAGAGGCAACGCAGGATGGTTATGTTCGTCTGGACTGATTTTATGTATAAGAATTAAGATACAGAGTTCAAGGATTGCATACTATTAGATGAAGGCTTGATGCTTGACTGTTGTTTCCTTGAGCATTTAGGTATATTTTTACTTGTTATTGAATAGATTCTCTAATTTCTATTTGCCTTTAAGGCAAACTGAAGTGGCCATTCTATATATTCTCCATAACGCGACGGGGCCTGTTGCTTAATTCGTAGTATCCAGGCTGTAATAATAGTCTTTCGGAATTGGAAGGATGGCGATACTGGTGCTAGAGCGATCGAGGCAAGCACATACTCAATGGCGAAGAAATGAGCCATAATTATTTGGGCAACTTGATTATCGGCATCGGAAATTGTGAGGAAGTCAGAATCGCTGGCCCCTCCGAATAACTGATATGAGCGACAAACGGCACCAAAGGCTGTTGAGAAGTTAGCAAATAATTATCCATGGTGGCATAAATGTGGCATCCTACCACCGACGCATGTAGTCCGCGACATCTCGAGGATACTATGAAGAGCTGCGACGAGGCTGATTTCGAGCGTGCTTTTACTCAGAGGCGCAATAGCCTTTAGGGATGCAATACCAGCGTCAATGACTTCATCATCACATAGGCCAACGTCGAATCCATTGTTGATATCGTGAACACGATGTACGTGCCCCTCTATCGAAAACATGCGAAATACGGAGTCATGAAATTGGAAAACTGAGCATTTAGAAACAATAGTGCACCCACGAAGCATGGACAAGAACTCTTGCATCCCATCAGCCATGTAGGAGGACTGCCACGTTAGAGCCATGAGAGTGGCGTATCGAGCATCACCCTCTTCCTTAGCCTGACATGGGGTATCTAGAGCAGAATTGAGCGCCTTGATTGCTTTGACTCGATGCGATATGGCGTCTGAGTTGTAGCCTGTGCCATTGCAGAGGCTCAGATGCGAAGCCCCGAGAGCCAGCATCGCGTGAGCTAAGAAGTCGAACTGCTTTTGTCAGAAGATGCCTCCAAGAGTCTGTGACATGTCTGTGCTTACTCCATGAGAATATTTGGCAACTTCTTTCCATACCTCTTCGCCCTGGATAGGAAGCCCAGGGTACGCATGAAGAAGAAAGTGGTGAAAGAAGCGTAAATCGGCCATGGAAAGTTGCGCCTGAGATATTGGCTGGGCAGGATGAGGTGAGGGGATGACCATCAACCCCTTATTCGAAGTTTGAGGATACTCGCATCGAAGGCCAAGCCGATCACAGTGGTCACAAGTTGG
Source organism: Fusarium pseudocircinatum (assembly GCA_013396035.1). Lineage (NCBI taxonomy): Eukaryota > Fungi > Ascomycota > Sordariomycetes > Hypocreales > Nectriaceae > Fusarium > Fusarium pseudocircinatum. The sequence continues at coordinate 47,016 of JAAOAS010000330.1, forward strand.
TGTTGTTTCCTGGCATTTAACACGACGACGCTTACAATTGAAGCATCCCCTCCTTGATTTGGTGTGACCCTTCCGAGGAATTGGCCGGCGGTGGGGACAACCTGATATTAGCGATGAGGGAGAGGATGACGAGGTAGATGTTGATACATCAGCAGACTTTCCAGACGATTGTTGGTGTGATAGGCTCTCTGAATGCAGGCTATTGCCAAGGCCTTGCGAGAGGCCGCCATCAAGTTGCAAAATATGGGACTCTGAGGACGACAGGGCATTATCCATTATCTCAAACTTTCAGCGATGATAAAGAGCATATCCTAACATAACAGAGAGGCATGAGAATTTGGTGTTACTGAGGCTGAAAATAGGTTAAGTAGGGTGGGGGCGATATAAGGTGTAAGCACGGATTAATATAGGCCGATTGGTTTAGTTGCGTTGACATTCCCAAGGAGAATAATACTAACTGAGTACTAACAGAGAAAAATAAAATATCTATAATAAATATATGATTTAGGGAAAGACGTCCGCCGGTTGTCATCATATGAATCACAGACATCAAATTCTCAAAGTGATCTATTTATATAGACAATACGTCCGTCTCTTAATCTAGAATCCAATTTAGTAAAGTATCGTCGATTGAGGCGAGCTGAGTCCAACAGGTTTGAGGTAGAATCTATCGGGCAAGTGAGTCAACCCTGTAAATATACGTTAAGCCATGTCAACCATTTGATTACAGAAATATCCACGGCACAGGAACACCATTCATTAGCTGCGCTCCGCTTATGGTGCCCGTAAATAAGCTGAATTTCAAGGTCTGTGGCTTTTGCTCTAGAGCAGGTCGATAAGGCCTTAGACCCTAAGGACTAGTACAGGAACATATATGTAATATACATATCACATAGCTAAAGTGACTACGCACAAAGCAACTCGAAGTCCTCATTCCTGGGGCTTCGGTCTCTTGCCATTAATACTCACCCGCACTTTTCCCTGTCACCGTGGCTTACACGGACTTGGAGACATAATGGCCTAACCTTTGTTTTCGTTTTGATGTATTCTTATAGGATTATAGCCCTAATTTATGCGGGAAGTAAGTAAGCCACTTATCCGTACAATGAAACGTGACTATAGTTATGGCTAGTCTTGCATACCATTATCTACCATGTCCTACATTCCAACTTCAGCCAGACACAGTTGGTTAACATATGATTCAAATATTGGTGTCTCATAGACCTGTCATGAACGGTAGCATTTTGTCCTTCCTCACTCTTGCATTTATACTTAGAATACTCTATAGAGGCGAATGCAGTCTACAAAACATTGAGTATAAAGTAGCATTGGCTTCTCCCTGTTTCTTATTTCATTTTACTGAATCAATCCATGTTCGTACGTGACTATCATCCCATACTTATCAACCTCTACACTGGGGTACAACTGCGGCCTATAAGGTTAAGCTTTAGACTGCGAACACAGGTAATATCAACCTCTACACAAAGTCGCGATCAGCACCAATCTGGAAGCCTACCTGAACTACATGCTCACTTGGGAGGATGAGGCCGACGACAATATCAACGCAATCATCGCAGAGCAATCTCTATTCCTCAGTCTCGGCACCTATGACTCAACCGCGGTCGTAAGCAACGAGTTCAGTACGCTCGTAAGTTCTTCAGAGGCACTAGCTGCCGAGGCAGCTGCTGTAGCATCAATCTTTTCGTTCGGCGTCTCAATGATTATTTTTGCGGGAGCCGAAATTACGGCACTATTGCTCGGAGCCGACATCTCAAGCAAATCTACTGAATTAAACAGCAAAATGGCGACCGTCGATACCGATATTTCGGCTCAAATCAATGACCAGGTATCCCAATACATCTCTCAGTACAGTATGGAATCTTACTCAGGCAAAATTTATCTGGCTTCTAATGAGGCTCTTCTTATGTTAAGATATGCTTAGATCTCAGCCGCATTGACAAGCATGATTCACTAACGTTTTGGTGCCAGCAGTTGATTAGACAGCGCGTATAAACAAGTCCCCACTTGGTGACATGATCTACGAAGGAAGTCTTGCGCTTGGACCTTAATTCGGCCACGAAAACATGCGACACGGAACAAAGGGGAAGGTAAACATTTTCTCGTTCTCGCTTCTGATCTCGCTTATTTCCCCTGCCAAACGGAGGGAACCAATGTTAGTCAGCGTCCCTGTCAAAAGTGGCGGTAAGTCAACGTCAGTGAACTCCTTTCCGCTTAAATTTTACAACTGAAGTTCAACCCCCAGACCTTCAAAAGATGGGCGATGTTCCATATGATGTAGGTATATCCCATTTCACTCATGTTCAAAAGCTAACACATGTTACAGTACCGTTGGAAAGGTGATAGCAGTCATCTCCCTGTAATTACTGGTTACTAACCGAAATCAGTGATTCTGTTGGGCGACTCAACGGTTGGAAAGTCAAATATCGCGAGTCAATTCACACAAGGGGAGTTCCAGCCGGACTCCCAACCAACAATTGGCGTGAAACCTACCACCAAAATCGTGCAATGCAACTCTAAGGCCGTCAAAGTCAATATCTGGGATACAGCTGGTCTAGAAAGATACCGGGCGCCAGTACGATATTACGATGATGCTGTGGCTGTTATGTTGGTTTATGATATAACCAGGCGCCAGAGCTTTGAGAACGCAGCACGCTGGTTGGGGGAAGTTCGGAAGCACGGTGAGCCTGGGATTGTTATTATGCTCGTGGGGAATAAAACAGATCTGGAGCGCAGAAGATCCGTGACGACAGAAGAGGGGAGGAAATTTGCCAGTAAGTTAATCTATCCTTGCTGATATGTTCAAGGGTGCTGATGGGGTCAAGAACTCAACAAACTTCGGTTTATCGAAACATCCGCTTGTGAAAACAGTCAAGTCGAACTTGCTTTCCAGACTGTTCTGAACGGTATGTCTGAATCATTCTATTATGCCTTTTGAAGGCAGTTGCTGATCGCGTTGAATGTACTAGGCGTCTACAAGCAGCAATGCCAGGACAAATGATTGTCCATGTAACATAATAGGTTGAATCTCGGCTTCACATCTTTCTGTAACAATTGAACTAGTAATATCGATTAATATCTACCGGCATGACAAGACTTTGCGCCATTCTAAGCTTTATCAATGGCGTGATATTAACTTGCGTACATTGCAGCAACTCTGTCTCGCAATTGCAAATCGACAGTATCCTTCCAAACATTTGCTTATCACACGATATGCTCTTACTCAGTAACAAACGAATCCTCACTCCATCCATAAGCCCGGTTCAGGCGTCTTGCCAAAATCAGGATCAAATACCCCTCAATCTGCGACTGATGAGGGCGGTGAATGCTAACAGGCTTCTTGATATCCATATCCTCAGACGGTCTGAATGTGTAGACAGATCCAAGTCGCGGCAGCACAGAGAATCCCAGCTCAGACATGGCAGCCTCGAAGGATGACCAGCTGACGGATCCTCGTGATTGTGTTTTGTCGAACAGGGTTGCGAAGACCTCGGCTGTCGATGAGCTGACCTTTAGTGGCTGTATCAGCTTTTCAGGTTCCTTGTCTTCAGAAGAGTCTGTGGCTGGGGTAATCGCATAGACGGAGGAATGTTCTGGGCGTGTCTTTTCCTTTTGTCTTCGAGCCTCGACTCTTTCCTTTGAGTCCACAGTAGTAGTGTCGATGGGAACAAATTCAGCCTTGGTATCCTTGATTGTCTTATCCTTGGCCTGTCGATACCGTTCTTCGACGTTTCGGAACGCCTTCTTTAATTCATCTTGGTAAAGAGATGCCATTCTCGTGCCTGTCTTCTGCACTATAAACGCGTCCAAGACTTCCAACGCTTTAACAGACATGCCAGGTTCCAGAAGGATCTCGATGGGTGCAGCATAGTCGCGCAGGTCAACTTCCTATTTGATCTGGTTGAGCACAGTGTCAATCTCTTGCAGGCTAGTGACAAGACGATTTCCTTTCTTTCGTGAGGTCGAGGGAAGTGAGTAGACCGCAGAAAGATCCTGGACGAACGCTACGATGGCAGCGACATCGTGGAGAGTCCGAGACTCTTTCTCGCCAAGCTTCTCTCTCTCCAAAGGATGCGCTATGTATAGATCGCTGAGCTTCTCCATCCACTCAGCCGCTTTCGTGACGGTAGTATCGGGCTGGCACAGTCGTAGTAAGTAGTGCAGGTGGGGGTTAGAGCGCGTGAGCTCTTCTGGTTTGCCTTTCATCGAGACCTTGGCATTGCCTAAGTTATCATATGCGTTGGAAATTCGCTTGAACCATTTCGATCCTATTCGAGTGGTGGAAACTCGGCGCTTGAACAGCGCTTGTGTACGGGCGTACTCGAAATGACACAGATTACAGAGCTCTTGAAGAACTGTTGACTTGTAGAGCTTGTCGGTAGAGGGTCTCTCAAGAAGATCAAGAAGGGCAGTGATGGATTCCCAGGTAGCGATGCCTTGGACCACATGGTAGATTGTTTCGAAGACAGCTGGTCCAACGTCCTTATGTATGTGAACTGGCAGGGATCGGCCCTTCTCGTCAGGCACGAGCTCAGGCCGGCTGTAGAACTGCGCGTTGACGTCGGCACAAAGAACTCTGGGCTCTGAGCAAAGAAGCGACAGAAATTCTTCACGAGATGACTTTTGGTCGGAAGCAACAGCAAAGAGCTCCCGGGGATGGAGTTTGACTGTTGCCTGCTTGGAATGAGAATCGGATACGGGAGCAGTTGGCGGCTTAAAATTCTTCGGCTGGCTTCGATCTTTGGGTCCGGAGACTTGAACCAGGACACTTTTGATCATGAGGTTAAGCGCCTCCACCATTAGAAGTTGCCGCGTCAGAATGAGCTTTCCCAAAGGCTGTGGGACAATGTATCGGTGATGAATGCCTAATTCCAGTCCAGATAAAACTTCCTCGTTGTCCACGCATATAGGAACACGGAAGCAGTCTCCATAATCCCTCTCATTGAAGACTGTAAAGACGTTCTTGGATGCATTTTCATGGCGCAAGCTTTGGGTTCGTGCCATCTCATCGATGAGAGCGAGATCTCCAGCAGTATCGTTGTGACCACAGCGGTATTGCTCAGTCAAAGGCGTCATAGCGCGGTGCTTAATAATGTCAAGGAATAAGTCCGAGTCGGGGTCTGTCATGTCAGTAAGATTCCACTCGGGTATCAACTTACCGAGACTGCCTAGCGAGGCGTCTCGAGAATGTTTCAAGACCTGTCCCCTCCACGCCGCAGCCTTCATGCATTTCGCTCGCTGCGCCTTGTCGAATGATCGCCAGGCAGTTTCGACTTCAAGGCCATAAGCTACCCATTTACGCTGCAAGTCCTCATGCAGCTCGCGGAGCGTTTCTGAGCAGGCGGCCATCTTGGATGATCTTGGCGATCTCGATAGGTTGCAGGGTGCAGATGCATATGCCAACGCCGAGTGAACAGAGATTGGAGTCAAACGACGGTGGCTTTGGAAAGCTTGTGCCACAGTGGGTCAGATATAGCCAATCAATTCAGAGAACACTCATGATTCACACTCCACAGATCTCAGATAACGGCCAGTGGTGCGACCTGCAAACCAATATCAGCCTATCTACGGTTCTGCACTAAGGTTCTTGCAGCAACAATCTTAGATAATGGTTAAGCTAGGTGTCCACTGTAGGGCTAATATTATAATGAACGGCAGAGTGGGTGGCTGTCATGCACATTGCTAAGCTCAGAGCTTCCCCAGGTTCGTAACATCACCGCGCAAGCTTACCCTGACTCTACGGCGTTGTTCCAGCACCGAACCCGTTTTGCCAGGACATATTGTGCAACTAAGGTTAGATGAATGCTGTTGATAGGCTGTGATCATATAACTCATTAGGGGTCTTTCTAGGAATACGCACCTTAGTGGGCAGCGATGGATTTTGAGTACAGCCTATACAAACGGACAAAGCAGGGATGTGCTAATTGCAGGTATGAAGGATGTAGTGTGCCCCCCTCTTGACTGCCGGAGTCGGTTCAAGAAACTCACTGTTATCCAGGCGCAAAAAGGTCCGCTGCTCTGGCGACCGTCCGACATGCACATACTGCGCGCGCCCCGGCAGGAATGCTCTTATGAAGAACCGAAAAGCGAGGGGCAGAATACTCTGACAAGGTCCTCCGCCCACTCGCGTTAGCGGAAATGAAGAAGGCAGAGACCTCACCTTCACTTTCTCTCGAATCCCGAATAACCTCGCCTGAAACAAGTGTGCAAAGGCAAGGCTTTTGAGGTTGGGCACACATAGCATTTCCCTCGCCTAACCAAGTAACCGGTTAGTCTCATAAGCCTTCTCACCCAACGAACGTAGTATGGATGATGGAAACAACCTTGGTCTGAGTCACAAAAATGATATCGCTGGAGATTCCAAGCGACTGGATGTCATGCCCGACACGACGCTTTCTGCTCCATCAGACCCGCATTTTCAGTACTACCACAATCAACCATACTCCCTCTTCCATGAGGAGACCTTTCGTCATCGCTTGGTGGCCAACTTTGCGGGCTCAGACAATAAGACAGCCCTCCGAGCCTGTGTCGCGATGCTCTTTTTGTTTGTCTTGATACATGAGTTTGCGTTGGACAGTGCCTGTTTGTTTACTTGGTTGAACTGTTTCTTACTCATATATGGGCAAAGAGTGTCTCGCTGGGCTGCGGAAAAAAAACACTGATGAACCTCATATGGCTATCTGTCGTACCTACTGCTCCCAAGCAAGTACCTATCACACCTATAAACATAAATATCGAAACTAACTGCCGCAGCTTGATTGGGTGGAAGTGCTATATCTGCTCTGTTATTGTGTGTTGATTTAATTCTGCACTATTTTCCTGACAGTCTGGGTATACCGCTTGAAGAACTCAATGCTATTTTTGAGGACAAGGTATGTTTTGTTGCGATTTGGTTGTCTAAGTCGAATAGTATTTTCCAGATGGCTAACAGCTGAGCAGTATAGAGAGAGTATCGTTGGTATTGAGGACGAAAATGTAAGGCGACATTCTTGGACAAGAGCCTTAAGGAAGTGGGTAGCTGTGAGTTATACAGTGCCTATAAAATTATATTTACTTAAATAATTTTACTAGAATTATTCAATAATAAGTCTTCAGATACCCTTTGTATACTAGCTTAATATCACCGGGTCAGATTAAATATAATAAATATCAAGAGGTAGTAGCGAAAGCTGACCAGACATAGCCTAGTAGGCTTTGGTTTTGTCACGTCCAACCGCCGCACGTCCTTATTGTAACCCCTGTGCTGTAAGAGATTTCGGAAGATCACTGGCATTTTACCTAGTTCATATCATTCTTGCGCACTATCCATTTCCACCCAACGGGCTAGTAGAGAGGAAGAACCCTGGTCTGCTCCATAAAAAGGGCTGCAGACTTGTGTGCCACGCGTATATCATCCAATCTGACTCTTCTAACAAGGACTACACGTGAGAAGACCGGCGCCTACCGTCGAGGCACCACCAATTGGATATCTCTGTTGGTTCATTGTGGCTTTGTGATTTCCAGGCAAAATGTACATTTCTGAGGTAATTAAGCCCAACCATTCCGATTGCAGCCCAACAAGGCTGTGCCCCGCGCAGTTTACCGTGCTTATGTATCTACACCAGCCCAAGCATCATAAGATCAACCCACCTGTTCGTCTCTCATCGCTACTTGTCGATCCCCAGAAAGCATAAAAATACACCGGCCGGGATCATCGAAATGTCTGACCCCAGCGATCCAAATTCCTATACAGTCGGGTGGGTTTGTGCTCTGTCAACAGAGTTCACCGCTGCCCAGGAACAATTCGACGAGGAATATGAGCAGCATGAATCACCTGGGCACAGAGAAGCAAATGACTTCAATGTGTACAGCTTTGGTAAGATCAAAGGTCACATGGTGGTTGTAGCTGTACTTCCAAATGGTCAATACGGGACTGCATCCGCCGCGGCTGTGGCCAAGGATATGATACGCAGCTTTCGCAACATTCGATTCGGTCTTATGGTCGGGATTGGCGGCGGAGCCCCTACCAAAGACCACGATATTCGCTTGGGAGATGTTGTAGTCAGCTCACCCACCCCCGAGCACGGTGGTGTCTTCCAATACGACTTCGGAAAAGCTACAAAAGAAGGATTTCAGTACACAGCGTCTCACAATAAACCGCCCCCATTACTGCTTGCCGCAGTAGCGGGGCTCAAGACCCAATATGAGAGAAAGGGCCTTTAGATCCATGACAAGGTCAACACCATTATCTCAAACAACAACAGACTAAGGGCCAAGTATGGACGTCCAGAGGATCCAGATTCTCTTTTTGCTGCTTCGGTCAATCATAAGATTGATCCGTGTCACGAGTTTTGTGTATCGACCCCGGCTGATCTCATAAGTCGAACGCCACGACAGGAACCTCTGGAAAATGTTGAGGTTCACTATGGTACCATTGCTTCGGGCAATACTCTATTGAAGGATGCTGCTAAAAGAGATGGACTTGCTTCCAAGTCAAATGTCCTTTGCTTCGAAATGGAAGCCGCTGGACTGATGGATGGATTTCGATGTCTTGTCATTCGCGGTATCTGCGACTATTGTGACTCTCATAAGAATGACAAATGGCAGGGCTATGCAGCTATGACGGCGGCTGTTTATGCTAAACAGATTCTCAGCAGAATACGCCCAGAGGCTGTTTCCAGAGAAGAGGCTATGGTCTCAAAGATTGATAAAGGTCGTTAGTCCTCTACCGTTTCTGGAATAGTGCATTTCAATAATAACACTTAATTTAGTCATTTCTGGCGTTGACGACCTGAAGCGATCCATTGCAGAACAGGAAGTACTGGACTGGCTCTCAGATGAAGACTTTGGTGCTTATCAGTTCGATGAACACAGCAAAAAGGCTCCAGGAACCTGTGAGTGGTTTCTGGAGTCGCCAGAATATCAGTCTTGGACTCAAGAGAAGGGCAAAGTACTTTTCTGCTCGGGCATTGCTGGTGCTGGGAAATCCGTCCTTGCATCTGCCATCATCGAGAACCTGCATTCTCGCTTTCAACCCGACTCGATCATTGCCATCGCTCATATTTACTGCCGTTATAGTCGTGCCGGTCGGCAAAATTTTACTAAATTGCGGGCTAGTCTTTTGAGACAGCTGTGTCAGCGTTTATCTCCCCTCCCTGAGGGGATAATGCGGCTTTACAACCAATGCAAGCTTCGACGGGAGAAGGCCTGTCCAGAGAGGATTCTCTCAGAGCTGGAATCCGTGTCAGGCCAGTTTTCCAAAGTCTTTCTGGTTGTTGATGCGTTAGATGAGTGGGCAATGGAACACGGTGACCTCTACTCACTACCAGCCGAGCTGCTCCTCCTTCAAAGGAAATTGGCCATGAATCTACTGGCCACCTCCCGACCAATCCCGCTCATTGCCAATCAATTCAACGACTACCCTTCAATTTCTATCACTGCTCAACAACAAGATATTTACGCCTACGTTGACAACTTTCGGTGGCCAGAGTCGAGCTGCATTGGTAAAGCAACAGAATTACAAAGCTTGGTAAAACAGGTCATGTCACAAATTGTTAGGGGAATGTAGGCCCATGTTACCATCGTCCATTTCAGGTATCCCTTTCTAACAACTAGCCAGGTTTCTTCTGGCAAGGCTATATCTCCATTCACTGGTAAACGAGACCTCTGAAAGAGATGTTAAGGATGCTCTACAGCGGTTCGAACACCGAGCAAAGAACAACGATATCGATCCAAAGTTCAATATCGTGGACCAAGCATACAATGATACCCTAAGAAGGCTCAAAGAGCAACATCAAAACTCTAGCGACCTAGCATTTCGTCTCCTAGCCTGGATATGTTGCACTGGCTGGAAGCTACCCATCCTCGCAGTCCAACAGGGTCTTGCCTTACGAGATGGAGACACAACCTTTCACTGTGATGGCATTGTTGACGAGCAGTTACTGGTCTCTGTATGCTATGGATTAGTAGAGGTTCCTGAGGGAAGCAGAGAAATACGGCTTGCCCACTTTACAACCGAAAGCTTTTTCCGCCATAATCGGCATTTGATTGATGAGTACTTCCTCACCAGGCATTCATTTGACTGCCAATTACCTTCGAACTCCGATGCCTATCTTGCAAGACAGTGCATCACTTGTTTGTCTATCGACCTGCCGAAACATGACCCAGGAGAAATTGAATTTCAAACCAGTCTTTACGATAAGCTTGCTTCCCCGGAGGAGCGCGAAGAACTACGATTGCAGCATGAGCTGAAAAGCAATCCATTATATGAATATAGTATATTCAACTGGGCGGGCCATGTGCGACGGCTTTCGCTTTTAGACGAAACCTATAAGACGTCCATCAACTTTCTCCAAGCGCATGGATTCGTCGACCGGGCTGTCATGATGCTTCTCACTTTTGGAAAATGGAGCCAAAAAAGACAAGTACCCCAAGAATTGGGAGATTTGCACCTTGCCACGCTTTTCGGACTCGGTGACTTGGTAGAGTCATTGATGAAGAACATTGATATTGATTCGAGAGACAGTTGTGGCCGGACTGCACTAGTTTGGGCACTGGAGTGTTTGGCATTCAAATTCGAGTACAGACCGCAGTCCGGGGAATCAAAGACACGGAATTATGATATATACGCCGGTATTGAAAATTCTTATCGTCGTATTATCAAGGCTTTATCAAGATCAGGTGCCAACCTACATATACCTGGATGTCACGGCGATACTCCTCTACACTTGGCCGCTATCCTTGGAGATGTAGAGATCGTTCAATATCTTCTCGACCATGGAGCAGACACTCATATATCGAATCAAGATGGCTATATCCCTCTTGTCGTAGCGGTGATAAATCGCAAGGAGTCTGCGTTCATGAAGCTCCTGGAGCGTGAGGCGGTCGACATCTGTGGAGAGAACAGTCGCACAGCTCTCATGGAGGCTGCCACTATTGGAGACTCGGCTCTAGTGGAGAAGCTCATCAACAAAGGTGCTAAAGTGGATCATCGTGACAGAGACGGCCAAACCGCCTTGATCGAAGCCAGTCGGTCTGGTCGCACTCGAGTCGTTGAGCTCCTCCTCGAAAGCCAGTCCAATGTGGACCACCAAGATCACAGGGGTGACACCGCCCTTATGAAAGCGTTCATTGGTGATCATGCTGGCGTTATTGACCTGCTACTTGAAGCAAGCCCTCGACTTGACATTAGGAACGGTGCGGGGGAGACTGCTTTCTACCATGCTGGAAAGAGAGGCCGAGAGGGCAACATCAAGCGACTCCTCTGCCAGACCACAGATCCTTCCAGTCGAGATCAACATTCCGGCACTGCTCTCATTTCCGCTAGCAGGTGGAAAAACCTAAATAGTGTCGCACTAATACTTGAAGACCCAGCATTCAGGCCAGCTCCAAAATACCTCGACCTTGCCTTGTCAAAGTCGTGCTCGTTGGGAAATGACGAAGTTGTGAGACTCTTGCTCGATCATGGAGCGAACCCCAATATACACCCCGATGTATTTAGTCCACCAGAATCACGTCTAATAAGCGCTATCTCGTCGGGGGGCGAAGCTATGGTCGTGATGTTACTAGGTGCTGGCATAAAAGTTGAAGGGGAGGTCGCTAAATGGGGGCCTATGCATGTGGCTGCATTGAAAGGCACAAAAGTCATGGTCCAGGGTCTGATTGATAAGGGCATTTCTGTTAATCTTCGGGCTTCCTCGGGACTATTGCCTTTAGACTACGCAATGAGGCGTGAGGACAAAGACACTTCTATCGCTGACTTGCTTCGAAATTACGGCGCAATTACTGAAGGGCAACGGCTAGCTCAACTTATGCGAGATAGAAGTCAGAGGCTTAGTCAAGTTTCTTGAAGGATTTATATACTCAATTGTTTGTCGTGGTTTGATCCAATGGGGCTAAGCTTTCTTCTTGCTGAAGAGTTGTTCATTATGGCATTGGTTGCTATGTAATTGCACCCTAGTCTCTGGCCACGAAACAGCCATCTATACTCCCTATCGTCAAAAAAAAGATTTAGAATAGCCAATGAGGTCATCGACTGGGGGCGCGTGTTTCGTTCTTGCGTCATCTCCTGAGTGAGGTCGAGCTCTCCAGCAGCCATTGTAGACGCTGTGGTACTCCAATGAGAATCCTGTAGCGTGGTCATCAAACATATCAAGAAGTCAGCTCGAATTGGGTTTTTTTATTTACAGATCCCACTCTGGTCACGGGTAGCAGACGTCACTCCATAATGCTTGTACATCCTGAAACCTGTAGGTTTTATGCCAACTGCCTCCTCTTCCCCTCTAGCAACTTGTCAAATTTGGGTCATAAGGATATTGCATTTGAATTTGTGACTGGCTACTAGCCCAACCGTTCCTCATTTAGACATACTTGCGCAACCCAAACCAGTAGACCAAGGGTGGTACAATAATCTCGGTGGTCGTAGCTCGCTGCAGCCACGGAAATCCCCAACCAAAGACAGCAGCTGAGATAGCTCTCCCGATACCACCCAACGCCAAACCAGCTAAGAGAATTTTTAAGCCCAATTGCCTTTCCTTGATATCGTAGGACGTCCACCATAGCGCAGCGCCGTAAGCAATGTATGTTCCACCGAGGAAGCGGATCTGCGAATCCATGAGGGAGACGGTTGATGAAGGGAGTTTTGCGCGCTCAGTTGGGGCGAGATATTCTGTTGTCCCACGGACAACATGTGATGCGCCGTTATAAATGATCCAGGCGGAGAAGCCTTTGAGGAGGAGAGGAGTGTATTCCGTGGGTATGAATTGAGACATTCTGCTAGGAGATTTGGTGGAGATTGGAGAATATCTAGAAGTGCACTTGAATTGGTAGATTCGTTGTCGCATTACGTGCAAAAAGGTTCCAAAGAGCTACTTATAGTCCTGTAACACAATCTTACTCTGGCTGAAACAACGCGCGCTTAACGTTGAACCAATGCATGGTGTTGTCCGAAACGGCACAATATCTTGCCGCCGACCTATCAGCGCTCTTAGCGACGAGGAAAAGTCGCCGGGCCGGCATGATTCTGTCGTCAGCGCTGCTGACAAGGAGCTCAGCTCACCTGGTGTGAGTACGAATAATACATTTATCGTCAGAAAATGGAAGGGCTCTGATGGCTGAGAGCGGACATAAGAGTGTTATGTCCGTATTCGTTCAATCCGATGCGGAGATATGCTCAACACCAACAGTCAATCTCCCCGAAGGCATCGTGATAATTAACAACCACTCGAATCAAGATATGTTTAGTACACACATCTCTATTTTAATTCCATTTTGCCTCATTGTCACTGTTCAAAGATTTTTGGCGAGTAAAGTGCCTTGTGAATCAAAGTCATTCTCATGGTAGCGCTTCTCCGTCATGCCACAAAAGCCCAGCGATTGACTACACGAAACAGCGCGTATCAAAATCTGTAGACACTCCCCTCGCTTCTGCAGTTGCAAACCATGGAGTACCCCATTATGAGGTCATCTTGACGAGAAATGGACCCTTGTAAACGAGAGCTCCTTCCTCGTCTATTTTATGGAGCAGTGACGATGCCCTTCACGTTATGATATCATTCAACACTCAACCTTCTTCTTAAACCAAACCTCACAACTTCAAACTCCCATTTTCAACTCCATCAAAGCACCAAAAATTCACCACAATCAACACCTCTCATCACAAACCACCGAAACCTCATCACTCCTCGTCCCCCAGCACGATCTTCAAAATGGCAGACCTCCCCACCAAAGACGACATCAGGTCCCAAGCCATCAATGGACGTCCCATCACCCAAGCCGAAGCCTCAGCTATCGCTGCCGAAGAATCAGCCCTCACCGGCAGCGGCCCCATCAAAGGCGGCGCCGCAGCGACCGCTCAGAGTCTACACGACAAGCAGCAGAACTTCCTCGAGAAGGCGGGTGAGGTCGTACGAAAGGCGCCTACTGAGGTGACCAAGGAGGATGCTGCTGAGGTGCAGCGCGCTGAGGTAAGATACCACGATGCTTTGAGTGATAACGGTTTACTGACTGGTGTAGGCTCGTGCAAAGGGCGGCCCTCCCGGAAAGGGATCAACTGCTGCTGATGTGCAGTCTGTTGCGGACACGAATACCCAAGCTTAGAACCAGATTGTTTTCTTCCAGAATCATACCTGGATGAATCAGGAGTGTTAATTGCTTCAGAAGGGATTTTGAGATAAAACTCAAGGAAAAAGACATGATCAGGCATGTTGAGTCGCTGGGAGACGCCAGAGGCCAGGCCAGGGCCATAACAGAGTTATCATGATAAACATTCAACCTACATTAACTTGATACGATTGACTTGTGTCTTGCTAGATGTTTGTGCTGTGAAAACATGCCCTGCGAAAGTTCCATTGTACCCGAAAAGACCCTCAGCCAAAATATCACTTCATGACTTTGACATGAGTCTCCATCATTACTTTACATAGCCACTCACTCACGACTGAGTCTGGCCGAATTCTATTTCTAACATGGAGCTCAAGGCGCACATGTTCTTTAAGCCATAGATATATCCTATTGATTCATCCAAAGCAACTTTAACAACGTTAAACTTACTAACCCCCGGCTTTTTTCTTTTTCGCTCTTCGCCTAACCACTTCCCAAATTAGACAACATGCCCGCGCAAGTGACTTCGGAGATCGGCCTACTGATTCTTCTGATGTAACGCTCTGTTGGTTGTTATGCTGTTGGTCGTGTCTTGTCCCACTTATGCATGCACCTAGGCAAATCAGGAAGCGCTTTGACATTTCAGACAGGCAGCCGAGATCACGTCAGCATTCTCATGGATGGTTCAATGGTCAATATTGAACATGAAAGGTCGTTCTTTGAAGCCGGCCGCCAGTCTGAGACCCATTGGTCGCCACTCCTTTTCTTGGGAGATTTTCGAAGATATATTGGTCGACTGTCGTCGGCGAACCAAACCCCGGATCACGAGTTCACAACCCCAGCATGATCATCTGCAGCTTGGCCCGCAACTAGGCTTCATATGGACTACTACTGCATGAAGACTGGATGTGCAGTCCTGATGCATTGAATTATCTGTGACTAGGTTGGCTCGGATACCCGGATGATCGAATACAAATATCGATAGCATCCACTCCTCATTCCCCTCTCAAATGTGTCCACCTCGACATTTTGAGTGTATGGCCATAATTTAAGCCAAGCCCGGAGAGTAGACGTTCCGATTTCGAAAATTTTACTTGCTCGAACTGACGATGTCGTTCCTCGTAAAATTCGGTCTAATACTCTCTTTATTCGCGAGTTGGGCATCATGCTTCAGTAAGTTTTTACGTCCCCCGGAGCAGGACCCAGATCAAGCAGTCGACCAGGATATGACGAAGAACAACCACTATGAGGATGGAGCAATGATCCCGATTCTATGGAACACCAACATCAAAAAGGTCGACCTCTATATTTGGCAATTCATTGACGCTCAAAAGAACACAACCGCTCGTGTAGAAGGTAGTTGGACTTGGTCCCCTTTGTTTATTGTTTTGCTGATTGAACCGCCTAGACAATGGTACATCTCCTTCCTCTGAATGGAAGGCTCAGTATGATATTTCCAACGCGACCGAGAACAACGAGGATTGTATCTATTGGTTTACCTTAATGGACAGCGAATATGGCGGGACACTAGCGAAATCCCAATTTGTAAATGTCAGCGCGCCGAAAGCCGAGGAGACCACGACGGATTCGGCCGCGAGCAGAGAGACAAGTTCTGCACCTGAGCCTAGTTCTAAATCTGGATTGTCTGGTAGTGAAATTGCCGGCGTAGCAGTCGGCGCTACGATTGGAGGTCTACTGATTCTTGGGGCTATTGGATGGATGGTTTGGAGAAGATGGACGAGAAGGAAGAATGATGCGGTGGTGGCAGAGCTTCCTGGGAGTTATGAGCAAGACCAGCCTCAATCTGAGAGGCCGAAGAGTGAGCTACCTGCTGAACCAGTGGCTTTTTCTCCAGAGCGGCCAAGGAGCCCTCCTAGAATTTATGAAGCACCATGATTAAAGAGGAAAGAGGAAAGCTTAACGTAATAATATACCATAATCAACATTCCCTTTCCAGAAACATTTCTTATCTCTTAACACCATCCCACTCGTCTCAAGTTCCATTCTGGTTGTTCTTTTGAATTTTTAAGTCAAAAGATTCCAACACTTGCCTGATAAACACGGATCGTCCATCGTCTACACGCCTTGAAAGCTATCATCCTACTTGAGATCCTCACGAGTGACAGTAGATACATTCCAGTCAAGCAAAGCATCACTACCCAACACTCCCTCAATAAGAGTCGCGCTTAAGTTCCACAAATTGCTTGCCAACTCGGGGTTTGAAGCCTGACTCGTTTCTTTGCCCTCCTGATCAGGGTCAGAGAAGTAGTACCCATTCAGATCCTCCTCCTCGATCTTGGGTGAAGTCAGCGCCCAGAGTGCACTGTAAGATCCCTGTTCAACGTCACGACCGATGGCTAGCATAGCCCAGGACAGAAGTTTTCCTGTCAGGCCGGGATAGGCGTCTTTCCACTGCTGCTGCATGGCGGTGTTGACCTGCTTTTGTCAGCATTATGCTTTGTTTGAGACGAAATGACTTACCGCTCCGGGATGGACAGAAAGGGCATAGATTCTATCTTTGTTCTCTTGGATAACCTTTCCAGCTAATCCATACTTTGCAAATAAGATCATCGCAAGTTTGGTCCTGTTGTATCGAGCCGTGGAGTCAAGGTCAGGGTCATTGATCTCATCCTTGCTTCTGAACTGGATATTCGAGAGCTGCGCGAGACGATGCATTTCACTAGCCTCGAACACAACTCTCGGCGGGGGCGTACTCTCCATCTTTCCTGTCTTTCTCAAAAGTGGCCAAAGCTGGTTACACACATAAAAATGCCCCACAAAATTAACCCCAAAATGCCGCTCAATTCCATCAGAATCCAAACCAAACTGATTCGTGTTGATACCCGCCGAAAGAACCAAAAAGTCAAGTCTATCAAGGGATTCTCGCAGGCCGCCAAAGACTTCACGGATCTGAGCTAGGTTTCCCATGTCACATTCTTTCCAGTCCACCTTTGCGTCGGACTTTTCGCTTTGGATGGTGGAAATGGCTTCCTGGCCTTGTTCTTGTTTGCGGTTGATCATTATGACTTTGCAGCCTGCGTGGGCGAGGGCGCGGGATACTTCGTAGCCGATTCCGAGGGCGCCGCCTGTTACGATTGCGACGCGGCCTTGGAGGTTTTCGGGTTTGATGACCTGAGGGCCGATGCCGGTTGTTTTTTGGAGGATGGATTGCATGGTGATGAGTTGTTGATGATATCAGGTTGGGAGTAGTAGTTCGGAATAAGATAAAAGCTAGAAGCTGGAATTGTTTGCAACTTTGGACGGGAAACTCGATTCCAGATGAGGACATATCCTATATATTTACGCGACGTCGCCGTTGAAGCCGTGCATGTATCACTGTGACGTGACGTTGACCACGGCATATTGGCAGGGAACAGATGTTATGAATGACATCATTATTTCTTCAATAGCACTTTATGTTGCATCTTGCGCAAATCAATAACATCAAATTGACACAATGCTAACCAAATAATTGTACAACACTGTCAAGGGGATGTAATAAAACTTAGGACCTTTATTATAGGTAGCCTTAGGTAGATTTAGTATAATTTAGTATAGATT